>ML382378.1:0-33452 GCA_005239525.1 Nicotiana knightiana | reverse complement strand
AAAGCTAACAACAGCCAGAAAGAAGAGAACTAATATAAAAGCCGAAGGCCGCACACAACATAAAGCATACCTTTCTCGGCCTTTTGGCTAAGATCAAGTGTAGTATCTGTTTTTATCAGTTTAATATCTGATATGTGAGTCATTAACTCACACGATATTAACTCAGTTTTTTAAAGGGGAGAGTCCATTAAGGTAGCTTGCTACCTGGGCTCTCAATCGTCGCCCATGTGTTGCACTATTGCAAGGGCCTGGCGCACCCCACCAAATTAAATCTAAATTTCTGCATTGGTCTTAATTTATATTGCTTTATTAGTATATATTTTAGCAATTAGATTATACGATAGACTACAACTGACTCAAGTAATATTGCTCTATTCATGTAAATGAATACTAAGAAAGATTCATGCTTTAGGATATGGACGTATTTATAGTAGACAATGAAATATTTATCTCCCTGTTTTAGTCGGGCGACTATGTTTCTCGCCAAGGAGAAGAATTGACATCCTATGATAGCTCAAATTATGTCGTCGAATGGCCCTTCGACTTATCTCAACCTCAAAAACTAGTTTAAAGGATGAAGCTTGCCATATAATAGCTTGTGTTTAGTTCTATCTCTCTATGAGCGCAAAATTGCTCATATTTCNAAAATTTTTGTCAACAAATATTTTTAGTTTTGTGCTTTTATGTACGTAAATTTAGAATATTACAGTGTATGACTCTATGCACTAGCTAGAATTCAAACCAAATAAACCGAAGTTACCAAGCCGAATAAACCGAAATGTCTAAATACCGTACATCGCGTCCCTTTTTCTCGCGAAATCGGGATTCGACATGTGACAACTCTTTTAAGGAAGGTATTAAAAGAGAAGCGTCGTCACCTAACGACTTTTAAGGTGGGTTAGGGAACCTATTATGCAAATAACTCTGTTATAACTAGTCGGGGCCACCAAAGATGGGGTAAAGGCTCAAATTACCTCAAAGAGAAGGTGTTAGGTACTCTTCGAGGTCCACAACTGTGAGTCCCGTCCGAACTTAAGACTATGTAGATTAGGCAGTTTGCATATTTAACAACAAATAGAGGAGAATCACCAAGTTTCAGTAGAAAAGTAAGAACAATAGCAAAAACTCCAAACGCTAGTGCGTCAGAGTTCACAGGAGCTTCGAACGAACCCTGAGCAATGTTTGCACTAGGGAGGTAAATAGAGAGCATTCTGGTGGCCTTGCCTTTAAGCCAGCCAAGCGCCCAAGTTTCAGAATAATATAGAACAAGTGAGAGTGAGAGAATAACATTGATTAAGGTCCGTTTTAGGGGAGTTAAGGGAGGGGTTTTTATAGTGTTCAATTAACCAAAATTAGAATAGAAAAACATCAATCGAAAATAAGGAAACAGTAGCATGCAAAATCGATTTTGAATCGGATTAGGAAAAAATCAAACAAACCCTAGTTGATAGAAATCAATGATTGGACGAAGATCTTGGTGAATCGGACATATATAGCCTTGCTATGAACGTATATAGACGAAATATCGTCTGGATCTTAACGATTGAAGCTGATTTCCTTTGATTTGAAGCCTAGTACTTGCCAAAAATTGGCAAGTACTAAGTAATACAATAATTGTGTAAGTAACAGTGAGGTAACGCGTAAAAGGTAAGAAAATCACATAAGTAATCCATGAATTGATCGGATTCAGAGAAGATTGAAGAAGGCGGCTAGGGTTTCTGAAGGATGGAGTGTTTGAGAGGCGGCTACGGAAGGGAAATGGGGATTAGGGTTTGGGTGAGGGTAATTAAAAGTTGTAGGGTAATTGTGGGCCGTTGGTATTGAGAGATCAACGACCAAGATTAAAAATTGAGCAGGGTGGGTTGGTTTAACGGGTCACGATTGGGCTGGGTCAAAGGGGTCGTTTGGTCCGAAAATTAGCTCAAAATTGGGCCTGATTTTAAAATAAGAGATTAAAGGGAAATAATTTAATAAAATAGTTAATAAAAATATAAAAAATGCTATTTATGAAACTTAATAATTTAAAAATAATAGTAAAAGATTATAAAAATGTAAAAAAATATTTTGATCTTGAATAAAATGACAAATGAAATAAATTGCAAAATATAAGGTATTATTGCAGGATTGTGTAAATAGCCTAAAAATACTATTATAATTATATGAAATGAAGTAAAAAAAAGTATTTAAAACGTATATATGATTGCAAATAATAATTTGGATGATTGAATCATCACGAAATAATTTAAAGAGGTAATTAATAAATATTTTAGTAATTTAAATGTGAGAAAAAAATCAATTTTAAAGCTTGAAAATTATGAATAATTATAGAAAAATGCTCATAACTCTTGTAAATTAGGTAATGATGCAAAAAGTGACAATTTAAAAGTATATATACTATTTGAAAAAATGTGAAGGAAAAATTGGGTATCAACACCGTATCGTACCGACCGACAAACACCCCTACTTTTCACGGCAATCTTTCTGAGGCTGGACCAGATTCTGCATTTTTGAGGACTTGATTTCCCGTGCACAGCTAGCGTTAAGGTTTCCTGTTGCTCCCAAATGCACGCGCAAGTATACGTGGTCGACAAGTAATATAGGATTTTAAGTCCAGATATCGTACCTACAGAGACTTGTGATTAACTATCAATTTAATTAAACTAAGATAATTAATAAAACCCATGAATTTGATGTTAGTTCGACTAACAGACTATTAACATGACTTTATAATGAAGTCTTGGCTGTGAGACATGAAACAAGATTCTATTAAATTTCTACCTTGGACAAAATAGGGTAATACCTCGAAAACTTAAGTGGTGGTTTGGTTCGTGGGATAAGGTGGGATAAAGTGATATAGAATTTGGGATTAAATTTATCTCATATTTGGTTTGAAGTATTAATTAAACACGGGATAAAATTATACCACAAATTGGGATTAAATTATTCCATCTCCTAGGTGGGATAATTAATCATGTATCCTGGGATAAAGTTATGAAATGACCAGATTATCCTTCTTCCCTTTTCACTAGGGCTGTGCATAATTTGGTAAATAACGAATTACCGTACCAAAATAAAAAAAATTTGGTATTTGATATTCGATATTTTGGTATTAGATATCGTATTTGGTTTAAGTTTTAAAAAATATTGGTATTAGATATGGTATTAGGTATTTTAAAATGAAATAGCGATACCGTACCAAAATATATATTATATTAGACAATACACATATTATTAATTATAACATAAATATAAAAATCTAAAATTTTACTTTCTTTTGTTCTCTAAGTTAATCAATTAACTCTAAACAAGTAACAAGCCATTTTTATGTATAGTTCTCTCTCTGGGTTGATATTTGCTAGTTTTGGACAAAATTTGTCAACAAATATTTTTAGTTTTGTGCTTTTAAGTACGTAAATTTAGAATATTATAGTGTATGACTCTATGCACTAGCTACAAGTCAAAATATGGAGAAAATGGCAAAACCTTCGAATATAAACTCTCTGCCCAGGCGTGATCGCACCGCGATGAAAATAGTCATTTCTGCCTAATCGCAGGTGCGCACGACCAACCGCACCTGCGCTCCATGTCCGCTTATGCTCTCAAGACTCCGCTCCTGCGAAGTCGCACGTGCGTTCCATTTATCCGCATCTGCGGAGACTGCCCAGGCCAGCCTTGCTCACACCTGCGCCTCCTCGCACCTGCGACCATCGCATCTGCGCCCAAGGCCCGCAGGTGCGATTACACCAGAACAACTCAGCCTTCCCACAACCATGGAATACATCCGCGACTCGTCCGAAAACCACTTGGGGCCCTCGGGATCCTGTCCAAGCATACCAAAAATTTGCATGCTCTAACAAGGACCCGCTCGGGGTCTCAAATCACTTCAAAACACGACGAAGCTGTGAATCACACCATGAATCGAGCGAACTTCCAATTCTTTAAACTCCTAAACTCGTGCTGAAACTTATCAATTCAACCCGGAATGACGCCAAATTTTTCACCCAAGTCCCAATTCACATAACGGAGCTGCTCCAACTCCTGGAATCACATTCCGACCCCGATATCCGAAAAAGTCAACTGTGGTAAAACCACTCCAATTTTCAAACTTCAAATGTTCCAACTTTCGTCGAATTGCCTCAAATTACTCCACGGACCTCCAATTCCAATTCCGGCCGCACGCCTAAGCTCAAAATCACGATACGAATATTTTGACATTATCCAAAACTTATTCCGGAGCTGTTTACAAAAAAATCAAATTCCGGCCAAATTCCACCGCTTAAGCTTCCAAAACAAAAATCTTTCTTCCAATTCGACTCCGAATCATTCGGTAATTGAATCTAACCATGCACGCAGGTCGATATACACAATGTAAAGCTGTTCAAGACCTTATGTCGCCGAACGGAGCTTTAATTCTTAAAACGACCGGTCGGGTTGTTACATTTTCCCCCTCTTAAAATAAATGTTCTTCCTCAAACGTGCCAAGATTCGCCTCGAAGTATTCAATTCACTGAATGCACACTTCCAAAATACACCCGCAGGTGATGCCATGTTACCCCAACCTACATAAGCCTGACGACATCATATCAACTGTGATTTAGCCTTTCTACCAACACAGATAAGCCTTAGACCCCAAATTCTCACCTTGTCTTCATTTCCAAAAGACCCGATTCTAAATTCATATCTGGCATCAATCTCAACCAGCTGCATCAACTCATGCCTACAACCACAAGGTACGACCATACAATATAACACACTACACATAGGCCCTTAATAACACTTCTGATCACAATAGCTGCCCGAAATCAATCCAGCACCAGCAATTAGCCTCATATCCGATATAACTCTTTTTCAAACCTCCACCACACTGATAATAATGCAAGAAACACGAAGACCTCATACTATGACTCCTGAATCACCAAGCCACAACTAACACCACCAGGCACACACCCCGCAAGCTAAAACTAAAGGAGCACAGAACGAAAATGATTTAATATGAAAAGAGGAACACATAAGGAAATTATCAAACAAGACCGACATGCACAACTCTCTATCAATGCTAACCCACAAAAAAATATAACAAGGAAGGAATTTAAAGCACGTGAACAAATCACAAGGATTCCATCCTGATATAATTTCCACTGCGACGCTCAACCCGGTTCAAACATATCGAATCACAAGGGATCACGAGGGTCTCCCCGTCAACTCTAAATCACAAATAGGATATATATCCCACCAACTGAAACTTTTCACTAGATCACTTCCTTCAATAAAATTACAACACTTGCTGGCTCCCACACCGGTGGAGCATAAGAATCACAGCTCGTAACCACTATACTCAGGAATAACATCAAGCCTACCGTAGTGGACAATAGGAATTTACTACTAGTCTCATATCTCTCAATAATGAATAGAAACAAATGATAGACACGGGCTACCACTCACAGAATCTTCCAACAGGAGCAAACATGAAAATAGAGTGCAAAGCATGAAACTCACTCATGAATGTCACACCTCCTTTTTCACCGGTAAGGGATAATGGAGTATTTCCAATTTAAGTGACATAATCAAATTTGAGATTATTTATTTAATTTCAGATTCGCCACCCGAATTTTTTACGGTGTTCCGAGACACCATTTATTTTTAATATCCCAAATCGAGGAAATTTTGACTCTGTTTTAAAATTTTGCGAACCAGAAATTCGGGTAAGGAATTTTGTTAACCCGGGAAAAGGTGTTAGACACTCCCGAATTCCATGGTTCTAGCACGGTCGATTAATGATTTACTTGACCTAAATTGTTTAATTGCTGATTTTAAGTACCTAAATATATTTATATATTTTTTGCCGCTTTTTATTATTCAATTGTATTTTAAAGAATTATCTTAAGACGGGTTACGTATGTGCAAACCCGTGGAAATTGGATGTGTCAAAAAATCATGTCACGCGAACGTGTACATAATTCATGACACTTGATTCCTTTAAAGAGATAGCCAAAGTCGCGCAAGCGCGTATTATATTTTTTGGTTGAAAAAGAAATTGAAATCACGTCACATGAACATGTATGCAATTACGATAATAATTTCAAAATCCGCTCCTAAAGGCATCTCTACGAGTGTTCATTTCAATCTTTATTTGTGTTACGTAAACGTATACACAATTTTAAGAAAAAAGTGTATTTAGTTACTAGAAGAAGTATTTTCATTCAAAGTTACGCGAATGTATACTTTGATTATCAATATGTTTAAAGTTCTAAATGTATCAACTACTCAATTAAAGAATGCGTCTAAGCATTTGCTTCATCTAAAAAATGGGTTTCCTAAGCTAATTTTGTAAGACTAGTTTGAGGGAGCTTTTAGAGTACAATATGTGGAATTACTCAAGATCTTTCTAAGACTAAATTTGCTAGTCTAAGGAAGAAGATTTTTGTGACGACCCGGCCGGTCGTTCCATGAGATTTACCCCATTTCCCCTATTTATGCATTTCTTATGTATCGCTATCTTGTTTTTGTTGTGTTGGATCAGTTGGTTTGGGTCTGGAGTAGTTATGGTGAGAGTTTAGGCATTTAGCCTTTTAAAGTAGCCTAATAGTTGAGAAAGTCAACTAAGAGTTGACTTATTGGTAAACGACCTCGGAATGCGGATTTTATGGATCAAATAGCTTCGTTAGGTGATTTGGGACTTGGGAGTGTGTTCGGAATATTTTTGTGATGTCCGGAGTAGAATTAGACTTGAATTGGCGAAAGTTAGTTTTTGGCGATTTTCGGTCGGCAATGGAAAATAGGCTATTGAGGTTGGAATGGAATTCCGGAAGTTGGAACAGGTTCGTAATGTCATTTAGGATATGTCTGCAAAATTTCAGGTCAACCGGAGTTGTTTTGGATAGTTTCGGCATCGTTGGTGGATTTTAGAAATTTCAAAGTTCTTAGACTTGAATCCGATGTAAATTTGGTGTTTTGATGTTAGTTTTGGTGTTTTGAGAGTGCGACTAAGTTTGAGTAATCATTTATGATGTGTTGGTAAATTTGGTTGGGGTCCCGAGGGGCTCGGGATTTGTTTCGGATGGTTGACGGGAAGTTGGAGTGATTTCTGGAAATCTGCTATGCTACTTTGCTGGTGTTTTCGCACCTGCGGAAGGGGAGTCGCAGGTGCGGTTGCGGAGGAGCGGAGAGAAAGTTCACAGGTGCGAGTTTTGCCTGTGTAAGGAATGGTCCGCAGGTGCGAGGGGTTTGTCGCACCTGCGATGTCGCTGGTGCGGAAGGTGCATCGCACCTGTGAAGCCGCAGGTGCGGAAAAGTGGTCGCAGGCGCGATAATTGACCAGTTAAGTGAGTCCTGCAGGTGCGCACCCTGGGACCGTAGGTGCAGGTCCGCAGGCATGGCCAATTGTCCGCAGGTGCGGAAATGACTATGCAGAACAGTATAAAAAGGACCCCTCCGCGAAATTTATTAGTTTTCATCAATTTGCATGCGGGAGGAGTCCATTGAAGGTGGTTTTGAGAGAGAATTTCAAAGTTCTTCAGCAAAGGTAAGTTCTTTGGTTGTTAATCCCGTTCCTATGCTATTTTGTTAAGATTAGGCTTGAAAATTTAAGGATTTGGGTAGGAAGAAGTTGGAAAAATGGGAGGAAAGAATTGGGATTTCTTTTGAGGGTTTTGAATGGCAATTGTTGTCCGATTTTGGTGTTCTTGGTATGTATAGAATCGTGGAGGTTTTTAATGATGTAAAAATTATTGAAATCCGAGATGTGGGCCCGGGGCTCGAGTTTGGCCGAATTTTGAGATTTTTGATTAAATTGATAATTTTTGATTGGGTTGTGTTTCTTGAGTATATATTAATGATGTTGAACTGGTTTTGGCTAGATTCGGAGCAGTCGGGAACCAATTTGAGGGGAAAAGGCATAGCGGACTAGTGTTGCGGCTCGGTAGAGGTAAGTAATGGTTATAAATCTAGTACACACCCCCAGTGAGCGCAGGTACCTACCGAGTGCTGAGTGCCGAGTGCCAAGTGCCGAGTGCCGAGTGACGAGCGATTGGGAGGCATGAGTGACTATAAGGTGCTGAGGGACTGATTCTGAGTGACACTGAGGCAAGCCCGATGGGCTAATTATGATTCATGTTTTGCCCAAGGAGCTGCTTATGACTTTACTACTATCACGCTGAGCTTATGAAATATGTTTTGCTTGAGGGGCCTCTATATGATTCGTTTCATTTTTATACTAAACCTTTCAGTTGAAGTTGTTGAAAAGTATACATTTTAAAAAGGGGTTTTTTTCAGAAGTTTATTTTAAGGCATGACGATTTCATACATCTATGTTGTACTATTGGAAAGTAAGGTCGTGCCTCTTGTGATTTGATGGCATTGATTTTATATGTTCTTGCTGCTCAGACCTGATTTATTTTCATTACTACTGAGTTGGTGTACTCACATTACTCCCCGCACCTCTGTGTGCAGATTCAGGAGCAGATATCGAGCATTAGCCTTTATTCTGAAGCGGAGCCAGATCTACGGGATATAGAGGTAGATGTTCAGCGTCTGCAGCATCTCTGTTTTTTTCCTCCCTGTTGTATCTTCATTTCATTTGGAGGTTTTGTATTATGACAATATATTATGACTTATTCTTCTAGATGCTCATGACACGTTGGCTCCGGATTTTGGGATTGGCAGTATTGCATTATGTTGACCCACTTTATTCAGTAGTTTCTGTATAATTATGAAATGCTCAGATTTTGGAAATGGGATTTTAAAAGAAATTGTGAACTTGTGATATATTGGCTACCCTAGTTCCATGATAGGCGCCATCACGACCGGTATAGGATTCGGGGTCATGATAATTTTGGGCTGGGCCAATGTGAAGGATTGCAACATTTGTAAATATAGGTCAGAGAAAAACCAGAAATTTGAAGCTTAAGAGAGAACACAGTAAGAAAAATCTGACAAAATATAGGTCAGAGAAAAACCAGAAATTTGAAGCTTAATCCAGCCACAAAAACAGCAGTAGACCAACCAGAGGAAACCTAAAATTATTCTAGAAGGTTCTATTATTTACAGCCTTGTTTTCTTTTAAGAAATTATTGTGTTAACCTAAAATATCTGATTTTGTGCTTTTCAGATTTTGTTTTTGACATTTATCATAATTCTAGAAGCTTCTTGGGTTGTTAAACCCAAGATTCTTCAATTGAAGTTCCTAAACTACCCTTTAATACCTTTAGAATTACTCTGTTAGTTTTTAAGACTAAGTGTTAGGTTATTCATTAAGTGTTAACTAATTTCATCCTTGATTGATTAACACTAATGAAGAAGCTGAAAATTTCCCTTCCTTAATAGTGACTTGAAACTAACTTAAGCAAGTGAATTGTTTTTTGGACTTAAACATAGCTAATTCAAGTGTCCTTATCATGTAATTAACTCAATTGAGTAATTAAGCTTAATTAATTGTCTTAAATTAGGACTTAGTTATCTATTTCAATATATAAAGTCTCTTTTAAAGGTTATCACTAAATCAAATTGACCTTTAGTTAAATGTGATTACTAATCAATGGGTGTATGTAAATGATTAATAGGTTAGTTTTAACCTAAGGATCCAAGATTAAACTATAATCGACGATTTAGCTAGAAGCCTTTGAATTCATGACCACTTATTAGTTTAGAATCAAATAACATCCTAACTAATCAATGGTTAATAACAAATATCACTGATAATTAAGGAAAGCAAGGGACGGGGATGGTACATGAACCTAAATTTATTATCCTAAACTAGGAAATCAGACTAAGGAGAAAGTCAGAATTAAACTGATCGGGAAACACTAAACTTATCAGCATTTAAAGGCGGACTGGAATGAAACGACTCAGAAAAAAAATAGAGACACCCTAACTATAATTAAGCCATGCAAAATTCAAACAACAAACCTATAATGGATCTTATAAAAGAATTTACAAATTAACTAGGCAAAACGATTATGAAACCCTAGTTGATCAATAATTATCAGCAAGCTAGGTTTAACCGGCCATCTTTCAAGAAGTCTGAAAAATTGTACAACCATGCATGGGAGTAATTAGATTTTAAACCTAAAAGAATTAACTTAAAAATAAACAGTGATACACAGGGAGCTTACAACTAAACCAAAAGAAATTTAAAGCATAAAATGATCAAAGAAATAAGAAGCGGAGGGTACCAGTGGATTAGCACACGTTTGGCCGGATTCTGGTGACTCGTCAAAGTTTGGCCGGACTCCGGTGGGGCTTGGAAATTTTCCAAACCCAGATGAATCGGTATCTCTCAACAAGAGCTGTCGACTCAAGTTGGTTTGAGCCATTGGGGTCTTGGGATCGGCTGGAGTCAAGTTTTTTTAGGGTTTTCGTCTTTCAGATTTGAAATTAGTCTTTTTTGGTGGGGTTTTTAGGGATTGAGGGGAAGGAGAGGAGTATTTGGTGAAATTTTGGGGTTGTTTGGAGAAGCTCCGCCGCCAGTTACGGTGGTACATGGCAGGGGGAATTAGGGTGGCTAGGGTTTTGGGTCTGGGGAGGGACGAGAGTGAGGGGTGTAGGGGAGAGTGAGTTTGAGGGGGTATTGGTGGGGGTGTTAGGACAGTTATATAGAGGGAGGTGGGAGTGAGTTGTGGACCGTTGGATTAAAATGATCCAACGGTTGAGGTTGATAGGAGATAAAATGGGGTTGTTTTGGGTAAGTGTGGTTTGGACGGGCTTAGTGTTTTTTGGACTGGGTATTTTTGTGTTAGGGAGGAAAGATTTTGGGCCTGGGTAAGTTGGCCCAGGTCCGATTTTAACCCTCCTATGACCAATTTAAATTAATTAGTTAATTAACACTAATTCGAAATAAACTTTAAAATGTAGTAACTAATTTTAACTTTGTTTTGTCTAACTATAAATTAATTGTTGAGTTAATTAAGAGTAACACTATTTAATTTAAGACTCCTAATAGTTTAGAGAATAAATTCCGCAATTTTGTTAGAAAAAATGATTAAATTAAGAATTTAACCATTATATCAAATAATCACCTTTTCGTTGTCATTTACTTCAATCAATTGCAAATAATGTATTAATTAGCTCTAGTTCTAGTTTAAATTTTAATTAATGAGTAAAGTAAAAGTTGAAATTGTTAGTTAACAATTGCAATTATTTGAAGGATAATTTTCCGCAATTTTCAATAAAATGATTGAAGTTGTGCACCTAATCATGCAACTTTAAATTATTTATAAATTTAAAAGGACAAATTATGGTTGTGCAATGCAAAATAATTCACAAATAACACTGAAATTCAACAAAAAATTATAGAACTAATTTATTTGTTGAATTGTGTAGGAGTATATGGTAGATCAAAATTTACATGCTCACAATGAAGCGACAATTAAGGGAACTCGTCCGACCAGCAGAACCATAATGAAATACGAATGGTGCCCCTCTGAAACAAATCAAAACAAAACTATACAATAACATATGGCACAACGACCTCCAACCTACTATACGGAACACATCAACGGGTCGGGCCTCGCCCTCTTGGGCGCCCTCTACTCACCTGAATGCCATGCTGTGACACACATGCCTGAATCTTAGGAAAATCTCTCACCCTGTGACTGGTATCTCTACACTCAAAATAACCTCTCTGCTGGCGTGGCTGTGGAAACTGTGCAACATGAGTAAGCCGAGACCCATGCATACCTGAAACCCCATGCGAAGCCGGTAATGCAAACTGAACTGGTTTACCCACAAAACCTCCACCGTGACGCACCCTGCCTCCAAAATAAGGACCAACAGATCTATCCGGTCTATGAGGCCTCCTTGCCTCTCTAGACTCTCTCTCCTGATCTTGTCTGTCCTCTCGCTCCCGGTCCCACATGCCCTCTAACCGGCGAGCGATCCCTACCACCTGCTGAAACGAAACATACGACTCCAACCCTCGAGCCATGCTGAACCGGATATCATGCCTGAGCCCTTCAATGAATCTACGGACTCGCCCTCTAACTGTAGCGACTAAGGAAGGTGCATGCCTGGCCAAATCACTGAATTTGATGGCATACTGTAATACTGACATAGTGCCTTGGCGCAACAGGATGTGACACCATGAAACCTAGAACCTGACCAATGTGAACTTGCTGCTCTAGAGCGTGGACGGTGGGAGTCTGTCCTGTTCCCCGGTCGGTGAAGTAGCTGGTGCAACCTGAAATAACCCCACCTGAGCCAATGTACCAAACAAGATCAGGAACTGTGCTAAAGTCTCCTGAAGTACGGGGGTAACTGCTGGTGGCTTCTCAACGGCTGCTCTGGTAGCGACATTTGTCTCGAAGGTAACATCATCAGGAACCAAAGCTCATGTCCTCACCATCTGTGAGAGAATGGAATGATAAATTTCAAACTTCAAGATCAATGAACTCATAAGGTATGAATAAAGGAAATTGAATAGTCCTAATAGTTCGGTAGCCTCTTGAATATAAGTACAGATGTCTCTGAACCGATCTGCAAGACTCTACTAAACTCGCTTATGACTCGTACCACCTATGAACCTAGGGCTCTGATACCAACCTGTCACGACCCAAATTTCCCTCCGTTAGGTATCGTGATGGCACCTAGTCTTAAGGACTAGGTAAGCCTTATATTCATGGAATAACAACAATACTAAATAAAATCTAATATTTTTCTGAATTAAAGAATTCTTTATACAATGAGCATATTCCCAAAAACCCGGTAGTACAAGTCATAAGCTCTACAGAGTTTGCTACAACTTCTAAATACAACTGTTTGGAAGTAAGTAAAAACAGTGTAAATACAGAATAGGAAGGTGACTCTGAAGCCTGCGAACACGACGACAGGTCCACCTTGAGTCTCCTCAGCAAGAATCTGCACAACTACTAACGATCAATACCTGAATCTGCACAAAAATGTGCAGAAGTGTAGTATGAGCACACCACACCGGTGCCCAGTAAGTATCAAGATTAACCTCGGTGAAGTAGTGATGAGGACTACTCAAGACACCCACTGGTCTAATAAACTGAACAAGCATAAGTACAGGAGATAACGGAACTTGACCTCTATCTATTATCTACACAATGTGACTAGAAATAGAACGACTACAATAAGGAAGAAAAATAGTAAACAGTAACGGATCACCGAAATAATATACCGAAAGAAGGAGGGGAACACAACCCATGTCTAGAAATCACAACAAAATAAGGGCAAGAAGTAACTCAGCACTGCATTAGTCTCCCCATCAGGCCTTAGCCACAAATCCCAATAAAATGGTCAAAATCTTCGAGTGTAAAGTTTCACCCACAAGGTTTTTTATGTTGAAAGCTTTAAGGTAATATCCTCTTTAATGGAAAATTCTTTTGAAATATATTTTCCAAAGAGATGTCTCTCAAACATAGTTTAATTCAAGATAAATGCTTTTCAAATATACTTTTCCAAAGAAGATGTCCTTTGTCACGACCCAAAATCCCCAAGGTCCTGATGGCGCCGGACACCATTGTCAGGCAAGCCGATCATTTAAATAGTTAAGTTAAATTTCCCGTTTTAGCATTTTTGAAATCATTCTGTTTAACATGTTACGTAATAACTAAACAATATACGTTAAGTAAATACGATGGTTTAAATGTTCCATTTTAGCAAATATATCCCAAATACATCCCAAAACCCGGTGTCACAAGTACATGAGCAATTTCTAAGAATTTATACAATCATCAAAAAGCTTGTCCGAAATACAAATTGGACAAGGAATGTAAAATGAAAATAAATACAGTATGAGGGAGACTCCGTCAGCTGCGGATTGCCTCCAGATGATGCAGCTCGCCTAAGTCTCCAAACCAGCCTCGTCGCTCTAAAAGTACTTGTGCAATAAAAATACACAGCAAGTGTAGCATGAGTACGAAAACAACGTGTACTCAGTAAGTCGCCCGCCTAACCTCAGAGAGGTAGTGACGAGAGGTCGAATTAGAGACTTGCTAGAGGTCAATTTAGTATATTCTGGTGTGACACTAAGCATGATTATCATAGGCAGTTTATTAAAATCGGGAATAAATAATCTTATTCATATTAATAATAATTAATCAACATGGGTGATTTAATCAAATAACAAATAATCAACGGGAAGGAACAACTTCTTCCAAAATTTACATAACTTTAAATCTCTGTCATTTCAGTTGACAACTCAAAATTTCCAGGCTAGTAATAAGGAAAAATCACAGCAAATACACAGTAAATATCATGCGCAAGCAATGACGAGGGTCGAACGGCATGGACCAACAATAATAAACTGTGAATGGTCGAACGACTCGAACCATAGATGCATCTATCTGTCCCGCTCGCGAATCGATTATGCGACGCGGTTATACGTAAATACATGGTTATCCTGCTCGTGAATCATACATGTGACTCAGGCACCCGTAGATACACATATTCACACAATAAGTCCACATTTTTATCAAGACAACTGTTTCTCCGGAAAGTGGTAAAATTCTTCTTAAAGGAATACGAGAAATAGCATTTAAATCTTTATTTTGAANATAATATAACCCTATCAGGTATACAATTATCCACGGAGGAATCAATTCTCTTTCTAGATGATTAAGAAAATGAACTCTAGTCTTCTTAGATATTCAATTACTATTTCATCATATTAGTGGTCTAATATTACTGGCAAGATCACAAGTACCACAAGTAAGGCATGCTAGTGGGTCCTAGTCTACCGGACATGGCATAATAGTAGCTACGCACGGACTCCCGTCACCTCATGCGTACGTAGCCCCCGAAGATAATAGCACATAGTTAATTAATTAACCTAGGGGGACAATTCCCCCTCACAAAGTTAGAAAGGAGACTTACCTCGCTCAGAAATTCCATAACCGGCTTCCAAGCCCTTCCGATGACTCAAATCGATGCACAATGCCCCAAAACTATCCAAATAACAACAAACCAATGAAAATATTCTCTAATATTTGCAACAATTCCAAATTATATAATTTCTCAACCCCGCTCAGTGGATTGACCAAAATACCCTCGGGTCCACGTGCCGGGAGATCCGAAATTTCTCGAAGATATATTCTACCCATAGCTTTACTAGTTCAAATATGCAATTTACTCTAAATTCCATGCTCAAATTCGTGGTACAAATCCAAAATACCATTTCTAGGTTTTCTTCATTATTTTCCAAATTTTTCCACAATTTTCATGTATAATTCCATGTAATAACCTTGTATTTAACTTAGAAACATGAAGGAATTACTTACCTTGTGATCCTTGACGAAAACCCTCTCTTGAAGCTCCTCCAAAATCGCCCCACACCAAAAGAAAATGGGAGAAATGGCCAACAAATCTCGGTTTTAGAACATTCTGCCCAGGCCATTTTTCGCACCTGCGATCCAACTCTCGCACCTGCGATTCCGCAGGTGCAACCAAACCTCCGCACCTGCGGCTATCCTCAGCTCAAGCCAACTTCGCACTTGCGCTCATTTTCTATTTTTGCGGCTTCGCAGTTGCGGAAACTCCATCGCACCTGCGCTCCCTGCCAAACCTGCAAACTTTCGCACCTGCGGCGCCAAAACCACACCTGCGGCCCAAGCCTCGCAGGTGCGGTCACAGCAGATGACAACAACAACAGCCTTCTTCAAACTCCCAAACTTGATCCGTTAATCACCCAAAATCCGCCCGAGCACCCCCACCTCCGGACCCTGTCCAGTTATACCAACCTGTTCCAAAACATAGTGCGGACTTGCTCGAGGCCTCAGATCACAAGAATCAACCGAAATCACGAATCGCTCTAAAATTCAAACCTTAAGAACTTAGAAATTTCTAACTTCTACATCCGATGCCGAAACCTGTCAAATCACGTCCGATTGACTTCAAATTTTGCACACAAGTTATATTCGACATTACGGATCTGATCCAACTTCCGAAATTGTATTCCGACCCTGATATCAAAATTTCCACTTCAGGTCGGATTTCTCAAAAACCTTTAAATTTCTATCTTTAGCCAAATGACTTCAAAATGACATACGGACATCCAAATTCACTTCCGATCGCGCTCCCAACTCCAGAATCACCATACGGATCTATTCCCAGGCTCGGAACCCCTAAACGAACATCAATAACACTGAAATGCCTTACAACCCAAATTTATGAAATTCTTCTAAAATGCTATCTTTCATAATATGCGCCGAAACGCTCCCGGGTTATCCAAAACCCGATCCGGACATACACCCAAGTCCAAAATCATCATACGAACCTGCAGGAACCTTCAAATCCTGATTCGGAGGTAGTTTACTCAAAATTCCAATCTTAGATGATTCTTCCAACTTAAGGCTTCCGAATTGAGAATTTTCTTTCCAAATTAACTCTAAACTTCCCGAAATTCAATTTCGACCACACCCACGGGTCATAATACCTGAAACAAAGTTGCTCACATCCTCAAACCGCTGAACGACGCGCTAGAGCTCAAAACTATCGGTCGGGTCGTTACATTCTCCCCTACTTAAACAGACGTTCGTCCTCGAACGTGCTAAGACCTGCTCTGGAGTTATCTGAAATCACTGTTAACACCCCGAGCACCTGCCTTTGCTACCACAACCCAGTTGAGTACATTAGCTTGATCAAATCTGAAGATTTCTTCTTTTATCCATATAATAAGCTCAGAATCTAGTTCCAACACTTGAAATTTCCCTACCAGGCCTAGTTCTAATATATAAACACCGTATCAACTACCACACGATATACCAGAACATGACTCCATACCTTTGCTGAATTAGCTCCATGCACCACAAAATTCATCATCTAACCACAATGACATTCCTTGAACCTTAATTGCCAAAATTTCATGAATCTGATGCTCCCGATGCACCTCATAACAAATATACATACATCCTGCTATAATGCTGACGATACCACCAAAATGGAGGAGATGTGTGGAAATTCATACCCAACTGCAGAGTTAACAAATCATTGAATAACTCATCTTGACTAGAATCATCACCTCATTATGAACCGAATAAGGGTAACTATCCGTTAATATATTCCGCATAATCTTATCGCGCTGATCCTTGATCCAATAATCTCGTCTCACCCAGTATGAACTTTTCAGACAACAAATCACCCCAAACATGACCAACAACCTCACATGATACCACATTGCGCCAATAGGTTATAACTCGAACATGATAAATAAGAAATGACTCAGGAAGGGACTATTCAACTCACTCAACTAATATGAACTTTCCTCAGAAAATAGGAAGTAAAACATAAGAAAAATAAATATAGGAACCTTACTCATCATCACAATGTTTCGGCGTGCAACCCGATCCGAATAACATACCCGTGACGACGTGCCACCCGATCCACACATAAAATTCACATAAGGAAATATACATGGAGCTGAATTGCTCACTATTACAAAATACTGAATATCGATCATAAGCACGCTAAGTGTATAATACCATCCCGGGGAGACTGACAAAGCCATATGCTCACAAAACTCAAGCACAACTGAGGTGCGATATATATATGTATACTCTAGATCTCAAGAGCTGTCCTGCTCACATAACATCATCACTACTCGGAGATCTCAACACATAAGAAATTATCAAGCCGTTTCACAACTCACACGGCACAATCATATTATCACATGAATTTGACGAAGACGGAACAACATCCGTTGTTCTAATACCTTTCCATGAAAAGCGCTCTACTGAAATGAACATGCCTGGCTCATACGGAGCCCATAGTCATATTTAAATACATCCACAAACATCGAGTCTACCTTGCTCATACCAGACTAAGCTAATAGCTTTACCTGGGTCCACACTAACCCACTTTCTCTCATAATACGCGAGGACAACCATCATAGCCGGGACAAACACCCCACAATCCACAACCAAATAAACTGAATGCCTTCCAGACATAAATTCTCAAATAAGCAATATTGCACTTCTTTATACTTAGTCCAAATCTTCAATTCATTAAGTGAATACATGTCACACTTATACAATCTTCTCGTGGTTACGCTCCCACGACCTCCCACACCAGGTAACAAGTCTGCACACCCGCATCACCGACCACACTAAGACTACAAAACACATCCAGAACCCATGACCAGGGTACAAAGCTTCTTTCCCCGAATATCGATCTCAGCTGACACTGAAGATAACACCAGCTTACTCTGAACTTTTGAATCACTTTTTCTTGCTCATCCGAGCTCACGACATCCTTGTTAACACCGAACCGCAATCTCGATTTTTACTCCCAGTTACATACTGCTTACCGCACCTAACATGCCAATATGAGATAGCGCAAGAATTCCATCATAACTACTGAACCACTAATAGGGTGAACACCTCAGCATATGGAAACCTTTTACTTACCTCAATTCAAGAGAACCACCACAACACTCGAGTGAATTCCCACAATCACTATACATGCAAATCCTTAAGTAGTGGTCTAAACCACCATAACCCTTCTGGGATCCGCCTACACCTGACAGGCCATAACACTCGAATGCTCCCACATGAAATCTATTATGACGGCCGACAAGCCCCGCACACACCGGAACAAACCACATGCATAACTTAATCACATCGAAGGAACCGATCACTGCCGTAAATGTGCCATTTCAACCATGGCTAATCAATCTATCTTCTTTTAATCATCTTCAATTGCCTCAGGAATAATAGTAACTTCCTTCAACTCAAAGCAACTCAACCCTCACTTATCCTGAGTGACCTTGATTAACGAGACCATGCTTCCTAAATCTCGCAACTCGTCTCATACCCTCCTGCTAATCTTTCTACAACCTAGAGTTTACTTCTTTCACTCCCCCAATACTATCATGCATGTTGAAAATAACATAGAACACTCCAATCATTTTCCCTTTCTCAAAAATTACGCTACACAAGCTCGATTCTTAATCATATTGCTGCTTGAAACCCTTAAACACTGCATTCTTAACTTTCGAATTCACTAGGACCACTATTGAGAGTCACCCACTCTGACTGGCCCCGAATACAATCAAATCCAAGGCTTTTCTAGCACATGAAGACCCTTTTCAATGAAGCACGTGACTGAGTCACTACCCTAACAACTCGCCTATGCCTTAAGCATAAATTCTGAATCTTCCAAAGCCTAACCCTGGTCGGACAGGGCCAACTTTTGCAAACATTCATCAAATCCCACGCACAATCACCAGTTTACTCCTTTCAGTTAGCTGTAATAAGTTGCCAACACGCCTACAATCCGCTACCCCATGATAACACAACACTACAACCCAGTTGCAGGTGGTGGGACTCCCCTACTTAGCCCGAAGCTACTCTTTGCACCACTCTAGACCCTGCTGAGATCCTTTCTTCTTGGTTAACATGATCTTGCTCAACCAACCCATTCAATTCTTCCAAATTCTCTCGTTAGCACTCCTTACATACTCAAATTCTATAGCATCATTCACGCATTCTGCCTCCTACCGAATAGCCATTAGAATCCCTCACAGAAACTTGCCAACCATGCCGCTGCTAACCTATTCACAGGAGATAGCCCATGACGTTTTAGACGTTAATACCACACAAGAAGATATGTTACTTTGTGTGGTAACCAATTTTCGAGTGATGTCTCTCTAGAAAAACCTGGTTCTTCTTGGTGTTCTAACTTCTACTATTGCAGAATAATAAAAGCAGTAAAGTAAAAACACATAGATTTTTACGTGGAAAACACCTGGCTCAAAAGGTGAAAAAACCACGACCTACTCCTTAGTAGGATTTGCTCAAACTCTTCACTAAAACTCTGAGCCAAACGGACTTACAAAATAAACTCTTTTGTAATCCTAGGACTAACTCTAATCCCTTCGTAGTAACTAGCCTCTAGCTAATTTCTACAAGCTTCAAGTTAACTCTAACTTGAACAATGCGTACCTATTACAATTGCTTCTTTGAAAGATGAAAAGATACAATATTAAAACTCCTACTACAACCAACTAGACTCAATGATAAGCAGATGGAGTTGGTTCTTCTAGCTGGTTTGTTGCCTTTGTGTTGCACAATAATTCTGTTTGCAAAATATCTGGGAATTTTTCTTTCAGCTCTTGATTCACTTCTGCACTAGTGCGTTCTTGGTTCAAGCAAGAATACTTCAATTGTTTATAAAGTCATTTGTTGAGTTTGTCGTTCAGTTCTGGTAAAATTCTACCTGGATGAACGAATTCATATTAAACTCAACTTACTTCCTTCGTTACTGTCCTTGCTGAATTCAACTTCTATTCTCTCATCAATTTGCAACCTTTTCGCATTAGAAGATACTCTCCTTGTTCATTGATATTTCTCAATCGAATTCATCTCCTATGCATATAAGGTTTGTGTGCCAACTCGTCAGGTCAAGTGTGTATGCTTTGATGGACCTGGTTCAACTGGTCAGACATTTGTCAATCTTCAAAACTATGCATTGACTTGGGTAAAAAAATTCCCCCTTTTTGATGATGACAAACTCNTGCTCTGATGGACCTGGTTCAACTGGTCAGACATTTGTCAATCTTCAAAACTATGCAGTGACTTGGGTCAACAAATTCCCCCTTTTTGATGATGACAAACTCTGTGCTTCTCCCTGTATACAACTCAAACACTTTGTATGTTTTTTAAGCATTTATCATAGAGAAACCAGGTTCATTAGGTTATAAATATCACTTGAAATATAAAAGCACTTTTTTCTTCCCCCTTTTGGCATCATCGAAAATTTTGCAAAATGATAAACTCACCAGTGTTGTTTAATAATTACTCATGTCCACTGAGGCAACTGCAGGTGCAAACATGATTAATCATCATAAGACACCAATAAATGTAAGCTATCTAAGAAATTAAGACAAGTCAATAACAAAACAACAAAAATTCATTGATTAGGAACGTACATCAAACACCATACAAAACAAAACAAAAACAGCCATAACCAAGAGCAAAACAGAATAAACACAATAGAAACAAAACAACTGGTCTAAAGAGGGGTTTTGGAAGCTCTGGACATCCTAAGGATGGGAAGGTGCAGAGGAGGTTGTGGTCTTGGTTTGTAGAAGAGAAAGCATCTGATTAAGAACACCCTCGTTCTTTTCCTTCTCTTTTGCTAATTCAGCCCTGAGAGCATCCCGCTCAGCTTCAACCTCAATCAAACAAGACTTCCAGCGAAGGATCTCCATATCCTTGATCTCGCTTTCCTGCACCAGAGTTCTAACTTTGCTGTTGACAGGCTGCTTCCTAGATGAATCAGGTTCATCTGCTGGAATATTGAGAGTATAATCGCAAGTCAGCAAAGTATCCTTCCCAAAGTAGTCCTTGACAGTAGCCATCTCAGCCTTTCTCACAGGAACATCAAAATGAGCAAGCACATCTGTCAGAATAAAGCCATATGGGATTGTATGTGCTTTTGTTCCATTCACAACTCTGTCCAAGAGTTGGATGATGAAGGTTGGCCAATTTATCTGCTTACCCCTATACAAACATTCCATCAAGTTCAGATCCATATAGTTGGCTATGTGCCTTCTTTCTTGTCTTGGCAGCACGAACTTGATGACAAACTCGAAAAGCAACTTGTACTCTGGCTTCATTTCACTCTTGTCGACTGGCCTGGGTTCAATTTCCCTTTCATTGTCACTGAAGAATCTGGTAATATTGATTGCTGAGGCCATCCCATCTAAACTAGACCATCTTTGCCTAGTGTAATCCTCTTAGCCCTCAACAAGAATTCGCAGAATTTCTCCCAGTTCATTAGCATCAAGGGAGACTTGAATTCCATTGACTTTGGTAGTGACCCTGCCGTCTTTGACCACTACATTACCCATGAGCTCCACCAGTTCAGCTCTAGCCAACCTTCCTTCAATATGAAGAACCATGTTCTTCCACCCATGAACATCCAGTATGTCCAGCACATATCTCATCCCAGATTCCTCAAGATCCTTCAACAACTTTCCCTTGAGAATTGTTCTTTTGCCAAACAAGGTGATTCTGTCAGTCACCTCACCAACAGATTTTGTGAGTGTGGCATACACTGTAGCTAACTTCTTTGAAGAAGCCTTAGACCTTTTTAATTTTGGTGTCTCAACCACAAAAGGAGCAGTCTGCTCCTCATGATGGACCAGGTCCATCGTATCCTCTTCAACTACAACAGTCTCCACATGCTCTCCTACTTTAGCCTTTCCCTTTGCAGCTCTTTTTTTCTTGCTCTCAAGAAAAGCCTTCTCAAGAGGTTCTTCTTCCTCTCTCACAGCACTACGTGTAGCACGCACCTTAGGAACAGGAACATCAGCAACTACAGAAGTTTTCCTTTTCTTAGAAGGAACTGGATTAGTAGCCTTCTTAGAATTCTGAGTCCTCCTTTTCTTGGGGTTATAGGACTCCCCCAGTTTTTTTAGCCTTTCAGCCAGTGTCTCGTCCCCAGATGAACCAGGTTCATCTATTCCTTTCTTTATGCTTGCTAGACCTGCCGATGCTTCATCGACTACACTTCTCCCTAACTCTGTGACATATTCTCCAACTTTCTCAGGAATGGGACCACAAATAGTCAATGTAGTACCATCCTCCCCAAATCCCGTTCCCTCAAGAACTTTACCTTTTTCCAATTTTCTTTGCCTACTAGGCACTTCAACATCCACTACTGACCCAACCAGAACAAACATGTTCTCAGCATTACCAGACTCAGAAATTGCATCAACATTACCTTGTTCAGATTTGATGAACCAATCACTTCATCCTCGTTGGCTGATTTAAAGGATTCACTTGATGATTCTGACTTATTATCCTTTTTAGCCTGTAGAATTGCCTCCAAGAATTTTGCACGTGACCCAGAAGCCACTGATTTTCTGGCAAGAACCTTTAAACAATGACCAGGAGAGGCTGGGTTAGGGTTAGATGTGGGTTCTGGAACAAGAGGGTTTTCACGAATAGGCGGGTTTTCAGGAGTTGAGGTCTTTTCTGAAGATTGAGAACTGTATACCGATGGAGAATTTGAATCTGATTCATAGTTCCCTCCATCATAATCACGATTTTGTGATGAAGAAGAAGAAAACGAAGATGGTGGTGAAGACATGATTATGAGTGTTGTTAGGAAGAAAAGAAAGAGTGATCAGTTTTTGGGTTTGAAGACAAGTGTTGTTGGTTCGACGGTTACTTTATGAAAAGGAGAGTAATGATGACCATTATATATGATATGATTTGATGGTTAAGACTTCCCTACTTCTAGGCTAATTGAGTACTGATGTGACTTCTTGGAACGAGTTCATTTAGGGATTAGTACAAAGAATTTGAAATGAACCAAATATAGATAAAATCCTGCTCATGTGTGACTATAATTAGTTCAATAATTGTATGGAGATGAGTACGTACCTTGTTAGTCAGATGAACCAGCAGAGATGAACCAGGTTCATCGTGTTGAAGTCCTTAATTTGCCTCAATTTACAAACATAGAGAAACATTATTAGAAACCAAGGAATCATATTAATACATGGCAAGAGAGTATGACATTAAAGTCATGATGTTGAGGAATGATTAGACTGTTTGATTATCTATGTTAGTGTTTGTAGCCGAAAAAAAAAATTTCAATCAGGTGATTTTAATCGTCCCTAATTCAAGCCTGTTTCTCTCAAAATGCTCCCTACTCAGTGCTTTAGTAAAGATATCTACAATTTGTTGATCAGTAGCACAAAATTCAATTGAGATCATTCCTTTTTCATAGTTATCCCTCAGGAAATGGTGCCTAACATCTATGTGCTTAGTTCTCTTATGATGAACCGGGTTCTTCGTCATACTAATGGCACTAGTGTTATCACAGAAAATAGGAATGCATCCCACATCTATACCAAAGTCCATGAGTTGTTGCTTGATCCATAGAAATTGAGCACAGCAGGAGGCTGTAGCCACATATTCAGCCTCAGCAGTAGACAAGGCTACTGGATTTTGTTTCTTGGTAGCCCAAAACACAAGGCATGAGCCCAAAAAGTGAGCCATACCTGAAGTACTTTTCCTGTCAACCAGGAAACCTGCATAATCAGCATCAGCATATCCTACAAGGTCGAAACTACTACCTTTAGGATACTAAAGGCACAAATCAGTGGTGCCTTTCAAATATCTCAAAATTCTCTGCACTGTAGTGAGGTGGGACTCCTTTGGATTTGCCTGAAACCTAGCACACAGTCCCACACTGAACACAATATCAGGTCTGCTAGCAGTGAGATATAATAGAGACCAATCATCCCTCTGTATAACTTCTGATCAACGGATGAACCAGGTTCATCTACATCCAGTTTTGTAGCTGTGGCTATGGGAGTGTATATTTCCTTTGATTCTTCCATTTTAAACTTCTTGAGCAATTCTTTCACATACTTTTGTTGGTGGATCATTGTTCCATTTGAGTTTTGCTTGATTTGCAAGCCTAAGAAGAAGTTTAGCTCACCCATCATACTCATCTCAAACTCACTCCCCATAAGCATTGCAAATTCCTTGCTCAATTTTTCAAAAGTCACCCCAAATATAATGTCATCCACGTATATTTGCACAACCAAGAGATCCTTATCCTTTTCCCTTAAGAACAAGGTACTGTCAATTTTGCCTCGTTTGTACCCATGTTCTAGCAGGAATTTTGATAATCGTTGATACCATGCTCTTGGTACTTGTTTGAGACCATATAGAGCGTTGTCAAGTTTGTATAAGTGGTCAGGTAACTCCTTGTTTTCAAAACCTGGAGGCTGCTTGACAAATACATCTTCCTTCAGATAGCCATTGAGAAAGGCACTCTTAACATCCATCTGATGAAGAGTGAATTCCATGTGTGCAGCAAATGCTATAAGAAGTCTGATTGCCTCCAGTCTTGCCACAAGGGCAAAGGTCTCATCATAGTCAATTCCTTCTTCTTGACTATAACCTTGAACAACTAGTCTTGCCTTATTCCTTGTAACAGTTCCATCCTCATCGGGATTGTTCCTGAAGATCCATTTGGTGCCAATCACTGATCTGTCTAGTGGCCTGGGTAACAAGTGCCATACTTGACTTCTTTCAAACTGATTCAGCTTTTCTTGCATGGCATTTACCCAATCAGCACCTTGTAGGGCTTCCCCAATGTTCTTTGGTTCGATCATGGATAGAAAGGCATCAAACCCACACAGATTTTTCAAGGATGATCTTCTTTTAATTCCGGATGTCAAATCTGTTATGATGTTCTCAAGAGGGAGAGAACTCTGATATCTGTGTGATTTGAGTACCAGCTGTTCATTCCTAGACAGTTCCATGGTATCTCGTTGCTGAGGAGCGGGTTAGGTTACATATGTTGAATTCCCCCTGTCATGTTGCTCANTCACTTCTGGGGTCAAATTTTCCTAGGGAATCTTTGCCATTATTATGCACAAAACACTTGCATCCAAAAGCCCTAAAATGGGATATGTTGGGCTTTCTCCCTTTAAGTAATTCATAGGGAGTTTTTCTCTACCAGAGTTCTGGTCATGCATCTATTGATTATGTAACAAGCAGTGTTTATTACTTCAGCCCAGAAGCTGTGAGGTAGTTTGCTAGATAGAAACATGGTTCTTGCCATGTCTTCAAGAGTTCTGTTTTTCCTTTCAACAACCCAATTTTGCAGTGGGGTTCTAGGAGCAGAAAAGGTTATGATTGACACCATGTTCATCATAGAACTCAGCAAACTTAGCATTCTCAAATTCAGTACCATGGTCAGATCTTATTGATGCTAGTTGATGTCCTAATTGATTTTGAGTTTTCTTGACAAATGAGGTGAACATATCAAATGCTTCATCCTTAGATGCCAGGAATAAGGTCCAAGTGAACCTTGAATAATCATCAACTAGCACCATCACATATCTCTTACCACCTCTACTCAGAGTTCTCATAGGACCACATAGGTCCATATGAACCAGTTCCAACGTCCTGGTGGTACTGACTATTTTCTTACTTTTGAAAGAGGACCTTACCTGCTTCCCCCTGGCACATGCCTCACAAACTTTGTCCTCCTTGAACTTAATGTTAGGAAGTCCTACCACTAAGTCCTTAGAGACTAGTTTGTTAAGCTGAGTTAGACTCGCATGACCAAGTCGTTTGTGCCACAGGAGGGGATCACTGTCCAACACACTTAGGCAAGTGAGTTCATTTTCAGACAGTGTGGACAAGTCTATGACATAGATGTTATTCATTCTTTTTCCCTGCAAAACAATCTTGTCAGTAAGCAGGTTAATCACAAAACATTTTGTGGAAGTAAAAGCAACCAGGTTACCTCTGTCACACAGTTGTAATACACTGATTAGGCTATATTTCAAGCCATCAATTAGATACACATGTTCAATGGATCGTGTGTCATCTTTACCTACCTTACCAACCCCAATAATTTCACCTTTCTTTCTGTTTCCAAATGAGACATTTCCTCCTTTTAGACTTTCAAGTGAAAGGAACTGTTCCATGTTCCCACCATATGCTTTGAGCAGCCACTATCCAAATACCAAATTTGGCTGCCTCCTTTCACTTAAACCTATAAAAGAATCAGAGGTTAGTTTTAAGAACCCAAACTAGTTTGGGTCCTTTTCTATGAGAGAATAGATGAATCAATTTTTTTCTGGCGCAATTTGGTAGCCAGTTTTTTTTTTTTACAAACCTCTCATTTTTTCGACTGGCCTGCTCTTTTGCAGTACACTCATATTTGTAGTGCCCAGTCTTACCACAATGGGTGCAGATTTTATTCTCAGGGAGAGTGAGATACTTGCTTATGGGATCCCACTTGGGCAATTGACTTCCAAAGCCAATCCCTCTCTGGTTGCTTCTATGATTCTCTTGAAGCCATATCAGGGCATCAGAGGATTTATTCCATTTACAAGTTCGATCTAATTAATGTTTGAATTTGCCAAGTTCTTCATTAAGAGTTCTTATCTGTTCATCCTGGGCATACATCTTATCTTTTAGTTTTCCCATGTTTTCTTCTAACAGGATATGATAATGATCAACAACCTTTTTACTGGATCCTAGTTTTAGCTTCAAGTTTTCAGATTTTAGTTCTAGAATCTCAGTTTCAAGTGGCTGAACCTGGTTCAACAAGACAGGGTTTTTCTTTTCAGATTCATTGACTCTGAATTCCAGGNAATCATCTATGAAATCAAGTAGCAACTCAGAGAGTTTTTCCTTAGATAGGAACTTTACTTTGTTTTTAAGATGGGAGATACTTACCTCTGGTTCTTCATGTGATTCCTCATCAGATTCTCCAATTGCCACGAGCGCCTGATCTTCAGTCTCCCCATCTTTTGATTCCTCATCTGAACTTTCCCCTCAAGCAGCAACCATAGCCTTTGTTGTGGTTTTCTTGGGTTGGACATGTTCCTTCTTCCTGTTCCTTCTTTCATATCTCTCCATTTTCCATTATACTTCCCACTGAGGACACTTTTTGATGAGATGGTCAGTCTTACCACATTTGTAGCATCCCTCGTTGGTTGGCCTTTCTGGAGCTTTTGCTTAGTTGTAGTTTCCTCCTCTAGAGATGCCCTTCTTCCTCATGAGAAAGTTTCTGAATTCCTTGGTGATCATGGCCATCTAATCATCCTCCATGTATGCTCCCT
Organism: Nicotiana knightiana; assembly: GCA_005239525.1. Taxonomy (NCBI): domain Eukaryota; kingdom Viridiplantae; phylum Streptophyta; class Magnoliopsida; order Solanales; family Solanaceae; genus Nicotiana; species Nicotiana knightiana. Next base: position 5,893 of record ML382378.1, on the reverse strand, counting down.
TAGTGATTCTTAGTGCTAGACTCCTCTCTTTCTTTGGACCATCCATCTTCATTGTCTGCCTTCTGAGTTCATAGGAAGTGAGGTTTCCAATCAGCTCATCCAATCTCAGAATTGCCATATTTTTGGATTCCTGGATAGCAGTGATTTTGCTTTCCCAGGAAATAGGCAAGACCCTTGTCAGAAATNAACCTTGTGTACATCTCTTGGATAGTCTCTCCTTCTTTCATAGTGAAGTTTTCATACTGAGAGTATAGTAGAGTACCTCTTGACCTTTTTACCTGAGGTGTTCCTTCATGGGCTACTTGCAAGGTATCCTAGATTTCTTTGGCAATGGTGCAACTTTGGATTCTGCTGTACTCGTCTGGACCTAGTCCACACACTAGTCACTTTTTGGCCTTTGCATTCTTCTCCCATTTCTTCAGATCCTCGGCAGTGCATTCAGCTCTAGTCTTTGGTACACCTATACCTTCAGCAGTCTTCATCATGGTAGCTAGAGGACCATCAGTGACTATGTCCCAGAGTTCATAGTCTTCTCCAATCAGGTGGTCCTTCATCCTGTTTTTCCACCAAGAGTAATACTGGCCATTGTAGAGTGGTGGCCTTGCAGTTGATTGACCTTCCCAGTTTTCAGGTGGTGCACTCATCTTGATCTTCTCCAAGGTGTTAGCCTTTCAAGGATAACCTGCTCTGATACCAATTGATATTTTAGACGTTAATACCACACAAGAAGATAAGTTACTTTGTGTGGTACACAATTTTTGAGTGTTGTCTCCCTAGAAGAACTTGGTTCTTCTTGGTGTTCCAACTTCTACTGTTGCGGAAAAATAAAAGCAGTAAAGTAAAAACACAAAAAATTTTACGTGGAAAACACCTGGCTCAAAAGGTGAAAAAACCACGACCTACTCCACAGTAGGATTTGCTCAAACTCTTCACTAAAACTTTGAGCCAAACGGACTTACAAAATAAACTCTTTTGTAATCCAAGGACTAATTCTAATCCCTTTGTAGTAACTAGCCCCGAGCTAATTTCTACAAGCTTCAAGTTAACTCTAACTTGAACAATGTGTACCTATTACAATTTTCTTCTATAAAAGTTTAAAAGATACAATATTAAAACTCCTACTACAACCAACTAGACTCTATGATAAACAGATGGAACTGGTTTTTCTAGCTGGTCTGTAGCCTTTGTGTCGCACAATAATTTTGTTTGCAAAATATCTGGGAATTTTGCTTTCAGCTCTTGATTCACTTCTGCATTAGTGCGTTCTTGATTCAAGCAAGAATACTTCAATTATTTATAAAGTCAGTTGTTGAGTTTGTCGTTCAGTTCTGGTACAATTCTACCTGGATGAACGAATTCGTATTAAACTCAACTTCCTTCCTTCGTTACTATCCATGAATTCGACTTATATTTTCTCATTAATTTTCTACCTTTTCGCATTAGAAGTTACTCTCCTTGTTCATTGATATATCACAATCGCATTCATCTTCTATGCATATAAGGTTTGTGTGCCAACTCGTCAGGTCAAGTATGTATGCTCTGATGGACCTGGTTCAACTGGTCAGACATTTGTCAATCTTCAAAACTATGCAGTGACTTGGGTCAACAACCCACCTGTCGAAATCACCGACGGACGCCTTCCAACGACGCTGAAATGCACGCTCTCTACGACATCTACCCCATCCTACGCCCTGCTTCCTTTACCAACTTTACTAGTCCGTCCGCTCCTCATGGACATCCATTAAATGCGCGACAATACCTTCTAATTCCAAGCTATGCTGCCACTCCCCCACTTTGCGACTGCTCGACTTCCGCTTCTTACACCTTGGCCTCCTAGAAATTGAACCACCGCCTAGCCTCAATTCAATATCATTCTCTGTAGCTCTTAAACTAGCAGATCACCACGACTTTAAACTCTCCGGAGATCATCTTTCTCTAGCTGCCTTCATTATCAACACTTATCCGGTACTCAACCACCGCGCCTCTCGACCCCATGCAAACGAAGAAGCCATAACACCGAGAAACTTAACATATTCCATTCTATTAGCGATGACGATATCACGTCACAGGTGAATATCCCACCTTACTTCAAAACACCAAGTCTTACTACTTTATCAATCCAAAACCTGACCACCTATAGTCCAAATGTCTATCCTCTGCCGGAACTAAAATACCGAAATCTCAAAATCATACTCTGAGAAGACCTCCCTTCAAACCATTCATCACCCCCAACATGCGGGCAAGCATTCTATCATCATATCGACATCGCGCGATAACCAATCGCAAGCATCATCACTACCTGAGCATAGACTTAAGGCACTCAGAAACACAGCTACTGAGCTGAAACAACATATTATTCTTTTACAGGGCCATAACAACATCCCCAACCAATTACACATGGAAAACATCTCGAATTATATCTGTAGCACCATTTCAATTCCTCAAATTCCCGATTCATAGCAAGCGCTTCGCGACGGTATAAGCCTCACAGAAATCGAATCGCACGATGAGTACAGACGTCTACATACCGATCCACAAAACTCTACTAGACTTGATCATGACTCGCGAGACTTAAGGGAACCTAGAGCTCTGATACCATGCTGTCACGACCAAAAATCCCCAAGGTCGTGATGGCACCGGACACCATTGTGAGGCAAGCCGATATTTAAATAGTTAAGTTAAATTTCCTGTTTTAGCATTTTTGAAATCATTCTCTTTAACTTGTTACGTAATAACTAAACAAAATCCGTTAAGTAAATATGATGGTTTAAATCTTCCATTTTAGCAAAAATGTCCCAAATACATCTCAGAACCCGGTGTCATAAGTACATGAGCATTTCTAAGAATCTATACAATCATCACAAAGCTTGTCCGAAATACAAATTGGACAAGGAATTTAAAATGAAAAAAATACAATATGAGGGAGACTCTGTCAGCTGCGGATCGCCTCCAGATGATGCATCTCGCCGAAGTCTCCAAACCAGCCACGTCGCTCAGAAAGTACCTGTGCAATAAAAATGCACAGCAAGTGTAGCATGAGTACGGAAACAACGTGTATTCAGTAAGTCGCCCACCTAACCTCAGAGAGGTAGTGACGAGTGGTCGAATTAGACACTTTCTAGAGGTCAATTTAGTATATTCAGTTGTGACACTAAGCATGATTATCATAGGCAATTTATTAAAATCAGGAATAAATAATATCAACTCTTTCCACATTTAACACATTAAATATTCATCATATTAATAACAATTAATCAACATGGATGATTTAATCAAACAACAAATAATCAACGGGAAGGAACAACTTCTTCCAAAATTTTCATAACTTTAAATCTCTGTCATTTCAGTTGACAACTCAAAATTACCAGGCTAGTAATCAGGCAAAATCACACCAAATACGCAGTAAATATCATGCGCAAGCAATGCCGAGGGTCGAACAGCGCGGATCAACAATAATAAACTGTGCACTGCCGAAGGGTTGAACGGGTCGACTCATAGATGCATGTATCTTCCCCGCTCGCGAATCGATCATGCGACGCGGTTATACATAAATACAGGTTTATCCTGCTCGCGAATCACACATGCGACTCAGGCACCTTTAGATACATATTCACACAATAAGTCCACATTTTTATCAAGACAACATTTTCTCAGGAAAGTGGTAAAATTCTTCTTAAAGGAACACGAGATTTTGAAATTCACCTTGTATGATAGCATTTAAATCTTTATTTTGAAATTCATTTGCCACGTTTAATAATATTCAATAATACAACCTTATCAAGTATAAAATTATCCACAGAGGAAATAAATTCTCTTTCTAGATGATTAAGAAAATGAACTCTAGTCTTCTTAGATATTCAATTACTATTTGATCATATTAGCGGTCTAATATTACTGGCAAGATCACAAGTACCACAAGTAAGGCATGCTAGTGGGTCCTAGTCTACCCGGACATGGCATAATAGTAGCTACGCACGGACTCTCGTCACCTCGTGCGTACGTAGCCCCCGAAGATAATAGCACATACTTAATTAATTCACCTAGGGGGACAATTCTCCCTCACAAAGTTAGAAAGGAGACTTACCTCACTCCGAAATTCCATAACCAGCTTACAAGCCCTTCCGATGACTCAAATCGATGCACAACGCCCCAAAACTACCCAAATAACGACAAACCAATGAAAATATACTCTAATATTTCCAACAATTCCAAATTATATAATTTTCCAACCCCGCTCAGTAAATTGACCAAAATTCCCTCAGGCCCACGTGCCCCGAAATCTGAAATTTCTCGAAGATATATTCTACCCATAGCTTTACTAGTTCAAATATGCAATGTACTCTAAATTCCATGCTCAAATTCATGGTAGAAATCCAACATACCATTTCTAGGTTTTCTTCAATATTTTCCAAATTTTTCCACAATTTTCATTTATAATTCCATGTAATAACCTTGTATTTAACTTAGAAACATGAAGGAATTACTTACTTTGTGATCCTTGACGAAAACCCTCTCTTTAAGCTCCTCCAAAATCACCCCACACCAAAAGAAAATTGGAGAAATGGCAAAAAAATCTCGGTTTTAAAACATTCTGCCCAGGCCATTTTTTGCACCTGCGAAATCAAACCTCCGCACCTACGGCTATCCTCAGCTCAATCCAACTTCACACCTGTGCTCATTTTCCGCATCTGCGGCTTCGCAGGTGCAGAAACTCCATCGCACCAGATGACAGTAACCACAGCCTTCTTCAAACTCCCAAACTTGATCTGTTAATCACCCGGAATCCACTTGAGCCCTCCCTCCCCTCCCGGGACCCCGTCCAATTACACCAACCTGTTCCAAAACATAGTGCGGACTTGCTTGAGGCCTCAGATCACATCAATCAACGCCGAAATCACGAATCACTCTAAAATTCAAACCTTAAGAACTTAGAAATTTCCAACTTCTACATCCGATGCCGAAACCAATCAAATCACGTCCGATTGACCTCACATTTTGCATACAAGTCATATTCGACATTACGGACATGCTCCAACTTCCGGAATCACATTCTGACCCTGTTATCAACATTTCCACTTCAGGTCGGATTTCTCAAAAACATTTAAATTTCTATCTTTAGCCAAATTACTTCAAAATGACCTACAGACATCCAAATTCACTTACGATCGCTCTCCCAACTCCAGAATCACCATACGGAGATATTCCCAGGCTCAGAATCCTAAACGGACATCAATAACACTGAAATGCCTTACATCCCAAATTTATGAAATTCTTCTAAAATACTATCTTTCATAATATACGCCGAAACGCTCCCCAGTTATCCAAAACCCGATTCGGACATACACCCAAGTCCGAAATCCTCATACGAACCAGTTGGAACCTTCAAATCCTGATTTGAAGGTCCTTTACTCAAAATTCCAATCTTAGTTGATTTTTCCAACTTAAGGCTTCCGAATTGAGAATTTTCTTTCCAAATTAACTCTAAACTTCCCGAAATTCAATTCCGACCATGCCCACGGGTCATAATACCTGAAACGGAGCTGCTCACGGTCTCAAACCGCTGAACGACGCATTAGAGCTCAAAACGACCGGTCGGGTTGTTACATCCTTCAAACGTAATTCTTCAACATAAATGCTTTTCATATATACTTTTCCAAAGGAATGTCCTTCACACATAGTTTTATTCAAGATAAATGTTTTTCAAATATACTTTTCCAAAGGAATGTCTTTCAACATAGTTTTAATCAAGATAAATGCTTTTCAATTTGACTTTCCAAATAATTATCTTTCAAACATAGTTTCTTTGGTTAAATCTATTAGGATCCCGTTTCGTAGTTCCGAATTTATCACACAATACAGAGGATCTCCCGGAATACGTCCGTAGTCCCAAAAC
>ML382375.1:0-16884 GCA_005239525.1 Nicotiana knightiana | reverse complement strand
TTGTGTTTTAGGAGTCTATTTATAGGTTTAGGGTGAACCCTAACCGTGTAGGAGATGTCTATTTCACTTAGGAAACACTTAAACCCGTCAAAACACGATTTCTGGCCGAACTAGGGACCTGGCGTTTGGAGGCTAACGCCAGGCAAGGGCTGGCGTTTCAGCCCTAACGCCTGGCTAACGCCAGGGTAGGGCTGGCGTTTCAGCCCTAACGCCTGGCTAACGCCAGGTAGGGTCAGGTTGTTTGGCTCTGTCGCCCGGCTATCGCCCGGGTGTCTCCTTTCGCGTATTTTTCGACGTATTTGCATCCTTTTAGCTCCGTTTCCATCTCCACTTCACCTACACATGAAATAAACTCCATTAAGCACATAACAAGTGTAATTTTATCATTAATGCGCATAAAATGTAAGGTATATCACATGTTAAAATATGCAATTTAGTCTCGCATCAGTATGTATATAACTTTACCATTCGATGTATATATTCAGTTCCATTTTGTATATATTCGTTTACTCCATTATTGTACATATTCATTTTACTTTTCGTAGTTGACTATATAACTTCTTTTGCTATTTTTCCCTAATAGCTTAGCTTCTTATTTCCTTTAGTAGCTTCTTTTTTAGTTTTAGCTTCTTTAACATTTTGTGTGAACAATAAGCCTTTGGTTTTCTTAATGTCACGGTTCTTTCCAAAGGTGGATGTTGTGTGAATCTGGTGGCTCTTCCCAGCGATGGATAGCGTGACAACCTTATTAAGGGACTGACTCCATTTTCTTTTTGCTTTGATATGTAGTAGTAATGACTAAAAATGTCTCAAGCAGGCTTCAGTTTCACTAACACATTTACCTTCTACCTCATGGTTAGAGACAAGTTGATTGACAAAGAATAGCTCTAGTTGTGACATTGAGACTCTTGAGTTGACTAAAACAATCATCGAGTGGTTTCCTTGAGCCATTTGTGATTTTCAATCTTAGCTAGGGTTGTTGTGGGACCTCGACTCTGTTCTCTTTAACAATCCAGTAGTTTGAGAGGTGAGGTATTGAATTGCAAGTCCAAGCCCCGTGTTAATAAGTTTAGAACTTGCCCTGAATGTTTGTCTAGGCGAAATTCTAAGTGTAGCTCGACTTGAGAAGTCATTATAGGCTCTCCTTGGTCCCATTTGAACTTTAAAAGCTTCTGTAGCCTACCAATATGATATCCCTAGTCAACCCCTTTGAGCCTAAGCTTTTTTCATTCAATATCCACATTAAAAGCCTTTATTAGTTTTATAATGACCCTCTCTTGGCACCAAATCTTTTCTCAGCATTCATGATGAACAATTGGCAAGAGCATAAGTTTGGAGGAGAGACGAGAAATTTGAAAGTGATAAAAGGTTCAAAGAAGACAAAAAGAATTGATGAAAAGGAAAGGCAAAGAAAAGGATAAAAAGTCAAAAAGAAATATGTCAAAAAGAAAGAGAAGGTTGAAAGGATTCAAAGAACGTAATGATGAAAGGCAAGGAATGATGAGAAAATGAGAAAATTGATTGTCATGAGTAAGAAAGAGTGACGATATGTCTCTATAGTTCCCCTAAGGAAGAAGAAAAATCACTCAAAGAGTCGAGAAAGTATGAGCCTAAATGAGAAGATGGAGTGCTTAAGGAAAGATGAAACCATGATAGTTCGTTATGTCCTACATTAGTGGTGATTCACATAAGGGGAAAGCTTATGGTACTTAGAGCCTTACTTGTGGCATTCTTTTGAGAGTGATAAGCGCACTTCTTCACAATCCTTGTTTTGAGTGTTACATTCTAAAAAGTGAGATTTGCTCGTGGAGAAGTAGAGGAGGAGGATATTGGGATCCACAATGACCTACGTAAGAGAACGAGCTTCCTTGATGAATTGAGTCAACTCTTGATGCTCTAGTGTCACATTAGAACTATGAAACTCAAAAGGTCGAACCATGATGTTATTGATAATTCATTTGTGTTGAGGGTAATTGTTAGTCCCAATTGATGCTTGTTGAAGTCACCTTAGGCCAGCTGAAATATTCTTTTTCTTTTTCTTGTGGAGGTGGGAATTACCTTATTTGCTTGAGGACAAGCAAAAGCTTAAGTTTGGGGGAGTTGATAAGTAGGGATTTTAGCCTATTATTTGCTCTCTTTTACTTATGGTTTGGGCCAAAAATGCGTGAAGGTATTCCCGGAAACTAACTTAATATGCTTGCTTGCAGGGTTTGTTCAAAATGAGCCAAAGTATCCATGATCAACTCATAAAGGGGTCAAAACTTAAACAAAGACCAAGACTGGGCCTAGAGCTGTGGAACGGGGACCGCGATAGAAAAGTACGGCCGTGAAAGTATCAACGCGTCCGCGAAATGGAGAATCAGAGTGATGGTTTTTAGCCACACATAGGAACGCAGCCCGCATCGAAAAGAGGCGGCTGCGAAATTATCACCGCGTCCGCGATTGGAATTCCGCGGACCAGGACTGCTAAGATTCAGAGAGTTCACAAGTTATGCAAAAATGAGAAGGGCGGTCTGCGTCAAAATTACGTGGCTGCGAAACCTCCGCAAGGCTATTTTTGTTTGTGAATTTCAGCTTAGTATAAATAGATCTTTTTGTCAATTTTAGGTTATGTTATGTTTTTGCTGAGCACGTGAGACGACTATGTTTTCCTATTTGGGCAATTTCGTACAAGATTTACCTTCAAACATTAGATTTTCATCTTTTTCTTTAATATTATGGATTACATCTCCTCTTTATCTTTGATTTCTGCTATTATTATGAGTAGTTAGACCCATAGCTAAGGTTGTGACCTAACCTTAGTGTAGGTATTTAATGGGTCTTGAATTTTAGGCTTGATTATTTATGAGTTAGTGATATTTAGCTTAATTCATTCTAGAATTGTAGAATTAGTGGTTGCAAACACTGATTCATGCCTTTATGACTTAGGCTCTTCTTGAGAAAGAGGACTAAGTCTAGAAAAATTAGGCTAACAAGGAATTGGGGTGAACTCAAGAAATTGATAGCCCCAGTTAAAGGGTTAAACCTAGAGATAGTAATACTCGACTTGAGCTAATATCACTTGTATTGCATGAACACCCATTTGGACTTGAGATAGCCAAATTGGGAAAAATCACTCAAACTACCGAGAGGAAAAGAGTGATTACCTGTGTGTGATGGTTATATTACGACCCCAATCAAATCAAGCTTGCCCTAGATTCTCGATACCCGTTAGATATCAACCTAGGTGAAATTCACTACCCGAGTCCTTTTAAACACTTGAAAACTATCACCAAAAATATTATACTTAGCTTTATTCCTTGCAAACAATAGTACAGAATTAGAAGTAGAATCAACACCAACATGTTTGGAAGTGCAATTAGGAACAACACACGCATTTAGATTTAGTTAGATACCTAATTCCAAATCAATTAACTCCTTGTGTAAATCGATCCCGACCTTGTTGGGTAAAACTGCATGGTCCATCCTCACTACTCTATAGTGGTGTAGTTTTGGCACCGATCACTGACCCGATGTGAGGTTGATCTCAAAAAGCTCATGGAGGAGAGAGACGGCCTCAAACTCCTCTATATGCAAAAAGAAGAGGAGACTAGGAGCCTTCGAGCTGAGCTGATAAGATCAGACCGAGCTCATCGAACGGGTAATGTAAATTTTGGGAGCTTGTTATTTATTAACTTGACATTGGAGACTAACACTTTGATTCTACAGGCTCAGCAGAAGGCCGAAGTGGTTGCGCAGCTTCGTGAGGAGGCCAAGATGAAAGAGGCAGAGACTTTGGGGTGGAAGCAGAACATGGACCGTCTTTCCTCAGGGACTTCCGTTGCTGCTGAGGTTAAATTATCCTGCACTATCGAGTACGCTAGGCGCCAGACTTAGAGAGAGACTCTTGAGGAGGTACATGTTTGTGGCTTCGACCTCACGGTTGATATCGAAAGTGCGAAGGTGTTGGAGGACGAGACCGAAGCTTTGCTTTCCGATGATGGAGACTCCGCGATTGGCTCCGAGAGCGGAGGAGATGAAGATGAAGCTTCTGAAGAAGCGGCTCCCGAGGCGAACTAGGCACTTGGGATTTTTTTTCTTCTTTTTGTTTTTGGATTTTTTGTGTAATACCCTATGTGGTCTTTGTAAATACTTCGCATATATGAAATATTCCCTTTCTTTTCGTTTTGTCTCTGATTTTTTATTTGTGATAAATTCTGCTTTGTCTTTGCCTTGTGAAAATTTTGTTTTTGCAACCTCTATAATGAGTGAGCACCGGATTGAATTTAGAATAGAGAAAACCCTTAGATTTTTTAGTTAAGCGAGGGCGAGTCCCCGAGCTCAATAATATGTTTGAGATTTTGATTTCGGATGGCTTGATCGAAGCCATAATTGCACTGTTTTCATAACTGAGTTTGAGTAAGTTTCGAACTCATAGTAACAAACCCCTTAAGGTTTTATATCAAATAATGATGAATCCTCGAGCTACATTCGAATCAATTTTATTTGAGCTCGGAATAGTGAAACCCTTAGGTTTGAATTGAGTGAGAACACTCTAAGTGTATTGGCCCTTAGGCTCTTTAGATTGGGCCGATATGGCCTCTAAAATATGGCTATTACTTCCCTCTTTTGGCTTAAAAAATATTTAGTGAAAATTTCTTTATTCCTTAGCATATATTTTTTTACCCATTGAGTTTTTTTAGGGTTCGATGTCGATTGAAACCCCTTTGCTTTTTGTGCCTTAGCACATTTGTGTTAGGATAATTCGATACCTCTTAAGGTTTTTCGAGGGTTGATTTTATTGAATCCCTTTTGATTATTTGCCGAGGGTAGCCCTTTTTTAACCGATATTTCAAGGAATTCGAAGGCCTATTTTCATAGCGGGATTCGGACGTCTCCAAGCCGCATTAATTTAGTCGTAGTCTTTGGGTATTCCTCTTGGGCTTATTTCCCAATAATACTCTGAACGTGTTCGAAGCATTAGTCCCCGAGAATGATGGCCTTGGCCTGTAGATCAAGGGATGCCTTGTTGAGGTCTTATGAATTTGAGTTTATATTACTCGAATACATCGATCGTCGACGGCAGTCCCCGAGTGTTCGAGGCATATTTGCACTTGGCCCTTGAGCCATTTCTCACAAAATCATAAGTATGGAGCTCGTATAGTAGAAAATTTTCTTTGAGACACAAGATATTTAATATATAAAGAATGCTTATTTGAATAATTTATACATGTGTACATGTTTTTCCATCTGGGCTCGACTAATCTATATGGACACGGTTCATTCGACCGTTTGGCCCATTACAAAGTTTTCCTATCAGACCCTATAACACGAAGTGCTTTCCTCAAGAATATAACATCCGAGGGTGATGCTCCCCAGTATTCGAGGTTGATTATAAAAAAGCCTTGGATATTGTTGAATTTTCCCCAGGTAGCACATAATTGTTGCCTCGTTAAAAACCTCGCCGGAAAAATCCATTTTGGAATAAAAACCGATCTAAGGAAAAAAGAGTGCAACGCGTGCTTTAAAACCTGAGGTCTCGATGTCTTCGATCGAACACCTGCAGTAAGTTAGCATCGAATATATAAATGAAAAAAGGGAGTAAGTCATACCTTAGAAATAATATCATTTGAGAAGCGATATGTTCCAATTGTTTGGCAGTTGTTCGTCGTCTATCGTGCCGAGCTTATAAGACCCCTTTCCGACGATGTCGAGGACTTGGTAGGGTCCTTCCGAATTCAGGCCGAGCTTCCCTTAATAGGATCACGAGTGTTGATGGTGACTTTTCTTAGGACTAAGTCCCCGACTCTGAAGTGGCGAAGGTTGGTTCTCCTGTTGTAGTGTCTTTCGATAACTTGCTTTTGTGCAGCCATGGCTTCTCGTTTTTCATCCAATAACTTGAGGCTAATATTCATAGCCTCATGATTTGATTCTTCAGTTGTATGTCAAAACCTGGCACCGGGTTCCCTGACTTCGATTGGAATCAATGCTTCAGAGCAATATACTAAGGAAAACGGAGTTGCTCCTATACTGGAATTCGATGTTGTTCGATACGCCCAAAGAACCTCGAGTAGAATTTCCCTCAATTTCCCCTTAGCATCATTCAGCCTTTTCTTTAGGTTTTGGATGATAGTCTTGTTCATCGATTCGGACTATCCGTTTCCACTAGGATGATATGGTGTTGACAATATCCTTTTTATTTTATGGTCTTCAAGGAATTTTGTCACTTTACTGCTGATAAATTGTTTTCCATTGTCGCACACTATTTTGACGGGTATCCCAAATCGGCACACGATATGATCCGGGATGAAGTCTATAACCTCTTTCTCTCTGACTTTCTCGAAAGCCTGTTCTTCAACCCATTTAGAGAAATAGTCAGTCATAAATAAATTAACTTAGCTTTACGTGGGGCCGATGGCAGAGGGCCAACGATATCCATCCCCCATTTCATGAATGGCCATAGGGATAGGACCGAATGAAGTTGTTCTCTGGGCTGGGGATCATCGGTGCAAAACTTTTACATTTATCACATTTTCGAACAAACTCCTTAGAGTCTTTTTCCATGATATCCCAATAGTACCCTGCTCTAATGACTTTGTGTATCAGTTATTCGACACCGGAGTGATTCCCATAAGTGCCTTCATGGACCTCTCATAGAACATAATCGGTGTCCGCTGGTCCCAAACACATTGCCAATGGTCCGCCGAATGTTCTCCTGTATAATGTTCCATCTTCAGCCAACGTGAATTGGGCAGCTTTGGTTCGTAAGGCCCTCGATTCTTTAGAGTCCGATGGGAGCTTTCCATTTTTCAAGTATTCAATATATTTGTTCCTCCAATCCCAAGTTAAACTTGTCGAGTTTATCTCGGCATGACTTTCCTCGATCACAGATCTCGAGAGTTGAACGACAGTTCCTGAGCTGATCTCATCCTCCTCGACCGATGACCCCAAATTAGCAAGCGCATCGGCCTCACTGTCTTTTTCTCGAGGTACATGATGTAAAGTCCATTCCTTGAAACGGTGCGAAGTTACCTGCAACTTGTCCAAATATCTACGCATTTTATCCTCTCGAACTTTGAAGGTTTTGTTTACTTGGTTCACCACCAGTAAAGATTCATATTTGGCTTCAATGACTTCTTCCCCCAAGCTTTTAGCTAGCTCGAGACCTCCAATCATGGCCTCGTACTCGGCCTCATAGTTAGTCAACTTAAGTTTTGATAGATTGCCTAATAGCGTTACCTGTGGGCGGCTTCAAAATGATGCCTAGCCCGGAATCCTTCATATTCGAAGCACCGTCTATGAAAAGGGTCCATACCCCCGATGATGTACCCGATTTTAAAAAGAGTTCCTTTTTTACTTCGGGTACGAGGGTCGGTGTGAAATCGGCCACGAAGTTTGCTAAAATTTGAGACTTTATGGTCGTTCGAGGTTGATATTCGATAGCATACCCACTGAGTTCGACGGCCCACTTAGCCAATTGACCCGACATTTCGGGCTTGTGCAAAATGTTACGAAGTGGATAAGTGATTAATATGCATATGGGGTGACACTGAAAGTATGGTTTTAACTTTCTAGAGGCGCTTATCAATGCAAGTGCCAATTTCTCTAAGTGTGGATATCTAGTTTCTGCTTCTCCTAAAGTTCGACTAACGTAATAAACAGGGAATTGCATACCTTTCTATTCTCGAACCAGGACACCACTTACCGCAATTTTTGATACTACCAAGTACAAGTAAAGTTTCTCATCTGTCGTCGGAGTGTGAAACAGTGGTGGGATCGATAGGTATTGCTTCAATTCCTCTAATGCCTATTGTCATTCCAGGGTCCAGGAGAAATCATTCTTCTTTTTGAGTAGAGAGAAAAATCTATGGCTTCGATCCAATGACTTCGAGATAAATCGGCCTAAGGTAGCTATCCGTCCAGTCAGCCTCTGTACGGCTTTTACACTGTCCACGACAGTGATGTCTTTGATGGCCTTGATTTTAGTGGGGTTGATATCGATCCCTCGATTCGACACCATGAAGCCAAGGAACTTTTCAGATCCGACCCCGAAAGCACACTTCTCGGGGTGAGCTTCATGTTATATTTCCTCAGAATCTCGAATGTTTCCTACAAATTAGTTAAATGGTCCTCTGAGTGCAGGGAATTAACTAGCATGCTATCAATATACACTTCCATTGACTTACCTATTTTTTCTTCGAACATTTTATTTACTAGGCGTTGGTAAGTAGCCCCTGTATTTTTTAGCCCGAAGGGCATTACATTATAACAGTATGTTCCGTACTTAGTGATAAATGGTGTCTTTTCTTGGTCTTCTGGGTTCATCTGAATTTGATTGTACCCGAAATAGGCATCGAGAAAATTAAGGATCGCGTGGTCGGCCGTGGCTTCGATCATGCGATCGATGTTAGACAGTGAAAAAGAATCTTTGGGGCATGCCTTGTTTAAATCCTTATAGTCTATGCACATTTTAAGTGTGTTCCCTTTTTTAGGGACTACGACTACATTGGCTAACCATTCAGTATATTTTACCTCCCGAATGGACCCTATTTTGAGAAGTTTAGTTACCTCGTCCTTTATGAATGCGTGCTTTACCTTGGACTGGGGTATTCTCTTTTGCTTCATTGGTCTGAAATTAGGGTCCGGGCTTAATCGGTGCCTTATTATCTCTGGTGGGATCCCTGTCATGTCTAAATGGGACCAAGAAAAATAATCTATGTTATCAATAAGAAATTGAATAAGCTTTTTCTTGAGTTCGGGGGTTAATCTCGTTCCCAGGTATACCTTTTACTCTGGCAGGTATTCGATCACTATAACCTGTTCCAGCTCTTTGACCGTTGATTTGGTGGCGTTAGAATCTTTGGGAACAATAAAAGTTTGAGGGGTCAAAAATCTTCCTCTTCTTCTTCTATCTCCTATTTCCCTGATTCGGTCGAGGCTGGTGGTGGTAATTGCTATTTGGCTTCCTATTTACCTTTGATGCTCAAATTTTTCAAGGTTGATAACGTCGATATCGGTGTTACCTCATCGACCGCAAACATTTCCTTTGCAGCATGTTGCTCCCCGTACATTTTTTTACACCGTCCGACGTCAGGAATTTCATCATCTGGTGGATAGTCGAGGGGAATGCCCTCATGTTGTGGATCCAAGGCCTTTCGAGCAGGGCATTGTACCTCATGTCGTCCTCGATTACATGGAACTTGGTATCTTGAATGGTCCCAGCCACATTCACCGGTAGGATAATCTCCTCTTTAGTTGTTTCACTAGCCATATTGAAGCCCTTTAAGACCCGAGTTGCGGGTACAATTTGGTCTTGTAGGCCGAGTTGCTCCACGACCCCCGATCGGATGATATTTTTCGAGCTACCTGGATCCACTAAAACACGTTTAACTTGAACTTTATTTAATAAGATAGAAATTACCAGAGCGTCATTGTGGGGCTGAGAAATGCCTTTTGCTTCTTCGTTGTTGAATGATATGGTGCCTTCAGGCACATATTCTCAGGTTCGCTTTTCCCTAGTGATTGATACCTTAGTGTGTTTGAATATAGGTCCCTATGGAATGTCGACCCCACCGAAGATCATATGAATGACATGTTGGGGTTCCTCCTGTTCATTTTTCCTATTGACGTCCCTTTCCCTGAAATGATTCTTGGCTCAATCGTTGAGTAACTCTCAAAGGTGGCCCTCGTTGAACAGACGGGCTAACTCCTCCCTTAATCGCCTGCAATCCTCGATATGGTGGCCATGTGGGCCATGATACTTGCACATCAGATTTGGGTTTCTCTGGGAAGGATCGGCATGTATGGGTCTGGTCCACCTAGTATCTTTGATCCTTCTGATTGCCGATACAATGCCTGATGCTGCGATCCTAAAGTTATACTCTAATAACCGAGGTGCCTCTATGGGATAGGCATACTTGTCAAAATCACTTTTGCTCATAAGTCCCTGAGAGCTCTATCCTCGATCATTTCTTCGATCATTCCGGGCGGAATTGCGTCCCGGACCATTGTTCCTTCGATCAGCGGTGTACGATTAGTATTAAGTTGGATGCACTGAACCAGAAGGGGCTCCTAGTTGGTCTTCCTCGACCCTAATCTTCGATTGATATCGATTCTGCACATCTGCCCAAGTTACAGCTGGATAGTCGATCAAATTTTGTTTCAAATGACGTGATGCTATCTAACTTCGTTCGTTCAACCCTTGGGTGAAAGCTTGAACTGCCCAATCATCTGTGGCTGGTAGAAACTCCATGTGTTCCATTTGAAATCGGGACACAAACTCCCTCAGCATTTCATTATCCCTTTGTCTTACCTTGAAAAGGTCCGATTTCCTTGTTACGATCTTTATGGCCCCGGCGTGCGCCTTTACGAAATAATCCGCCAACATGGCAAATGAATCGATGGAATTTAGCGGCAGGTTGTGATACCAAATCATTGCTCCCTTTGAAAGGGTCTCTCTGAACTTTTTCAACAGCACAGATTTGATTTCATCATCTTCTAAATCGTTACCCTTGATGGCACATGTATATGAATTAACATGTTTGTTGGGATTGGTGGTCCCATTATATTTGGGTATGTCTGGCATACCAAATTTCTTTGGAATAGGCTTCGGAGCCGCACTTGGAGGAAACGGCTTTTGTACAAACTTCTTCGAATCCATCCCTTTCAAGATTGGCGGTGCCCCCAGTATCTGATCAACTCGGGAGTTGTATGTCTCCATTTTTTTGTCGTTTGCTTGGATTTTCTTCTCCCCTGATTCAATTCTTTTGGTGAGCTCCTCGAGCATCTTCATTGCCGCAGGATCAGACCCCAATGTGTTACCATTCGACCTTCCCTGTACTGGCTCGGTACGGCGAGTAATTTCTGGCTCGACCCTATTTGGAGCTCTATGTTGATTTTGTAACTGAGCAATATTGGCTTGCTGAGCGTAAAGCATCTCGAATATCACTTGGAGACTGACTCCTTCATCTCCTCTACCCTGCGTTTCTTGGCTACAGATTGGCCTTCTCTGCGTATACTCCCATCGAGATTCGTTCCTAGGTCCGCATTTAGAGCAACATGCAAACTGACATCGACCGGGTTGGCAACCGGTGCTCCCCCGAGATTGTCCTGTGGCACCTCGACTCCTGGAGCAGTCACATTTTCGTTTTCCCCGTGTAATCCGAGGCCATTGTCACCGTGTGTGGATGCGTTTTGTGAGTTTGACATGTTTTAACCTGAAAGCAAAAATTCTTGACAAGAACAAGCGTAAAATAGTGTGTTT
The DNA here is from genome assembly GCA_005239525.1 of Nicotiana knightiana. Classification (NCBI taxonomy): domain Eukaryota; kingdom Viridiplantae; phylum Streptophyta; class Magnoliopsida; order Solanales; family Solanaceae; genus Nicotiana; species Nicotiana knightiana. The sequence goes on along the minus strand of ML382375.1, from coordinate 5,642 downwards.
TATCAGAATTCGTACTGAACAATCACTATTATCCTTAGCCCCACGATGGGCGCCAAACTGTTTACCCTAAAAATCAAGTAACAATTAAACTTATATTGTGGTTTTAAGAATATGTGATTTAATTGAATACCAATTGATAAACAATGAATTAAATAGATAAATTGAACATTAGAATGAATCAAACCGGTATTCAAGCAGTGCCTCGACCTTGATTCGAGATTGTCTCGAGGTAGGATAGTAAAAACAGTAAAGAATGGAACAATTCTGATGAACAGTAAGAAAAAATAAAGAGAGTAACGGATGTATAGATTCTTAGCAGTGAATGATGATCCTTCAAATGAATGAGGTCCCTCTTTATATAATAGAGGAATCCTAAATAAGGTACAATTCTAACAACGGAAGTAAATCCCATGATTTGCATCAATAATCGCTTTGATTTGATCTGCTCCGGGATTTCCGCCATGATCTTCGACCGGCTCCTGATATCTCACTATTCCATTGTCACGCCTTACTCGAAGTCAGTTATGCTTGGTCTCGATTGTTATTGGCCTCGATCTTAATGAACACTTCGATCTCCAAGTCTGATGTTCTATCTTCGAGCCCGAGCCTAATGTATTACGGAGCTACCCTTCGAGGTAATTCCCCTGCCAATGAAATCGAGTATGTCCGATTTCGACCGTATACAGGTATATATGATGATAGCATGAGTTATTGAGCTTAAATGGAAAACCATCGTCAGTGGAAATTCATATAGCCGACTTTAATCTTATTTGAAATTGAGACAAAATTATTCTAAAACCGCCATTATGATGAAAATTAAACTAAACTCATATCCGCATATTAATACCCAAACGAAGAATGCATAAGAAAGAGGAATATGGTGCCTATTGCCTATGTTCCTCAGACAATGTAGATGAAAAGCCACAATATATCGGTACTAAGATTTTTTTTTTCCTATTTGAGCTGTTCAGCCTTTTTTCGTCAAATGTTGTAATATTACACTGGCCCGTTAGAAGAATTAACCCAAATAGTCAGCCACCCAATCGCTTAAACAGAAAATAACCGACGGAGATATAATATAAGCATATTTATGTATTATATGTGTGTAATTATGTATAATTAATGTATAAACTATGTAGATGGCTAGAAAAAGTAAACAATGAATATGGCTGGCTATTTATGTAAAGATCCCTTATTTTATCTGCAAACAAGCAAGTTTATCATCAAAATAATGGTACTTTGGTCGACAATGCCAATCCGATATTTTTTTCATTTTTTTTTCTTTTTCATTGCCCAATATAATACTCCTTAGCCTGTTTGGCCAAATTTTTTTGGGCAAAAGTACCTTTTCCAAAGTTAAGGTATTTTGCGAAGTTTTTAGAAGGAACGAAAGATGCTTTTGAGTAAAATCAAAAGTTGTTTTTGATTAGTTGAAAAAAATAGCTTCTTTCCATATGTATTTTGTTGAAAAATACTTTTAAGAAACTATACTTAGAAGCACTTTTTAAAAGTTTGGTTAAACACTAATTGTTGCTCAAAAGTGATTTTCAAAAAATTACTCTTTTCAGAAAATCACTTCTCAAAATAAGTTGAATCTAGAATCTTGACCAAACATACTAGAAATGTCGTTGTGACTTTTTATTTTAGGGTACAAATTAGTCATCATCTAAAGAGTTTCAAAATTACCATGCAATTGTTACATGTATTAACTTAAAATTAGGGCGACATAACATGCGTTAAATTTCCCCCTATTTAAACCATAGTAACTGTCACAGGCGCTTTTTATGTCACACAAAAACAGCACGCGCGGAAGCCAAGTCTCACACTTGACTTCAGCCTGCTCCAACACTTAGCCAAAATTACAGCAACTTTGGACTTAGATTATTTTAGACAGCTTTCAACGTAGTAAGTTTTAGGACTGATTTAGGCAACGAAATATGATAAAGGCAACAAAATGTAAAGTAGAACACAAGGCACAATATACAGGAAATTTCTTTCCCAACTTTGTTATTAACTCGAGCATACAAAGAAACTCAACTCAAAGTACAGCCGTGTACAAAAGAAGACCACTCTTGACCCTCAGATTTTTCTCACAAGACTACTATTAGCCTTAGGTGTTTTCACTCTTGAAAACCAGACTTAAGACTCTTTCCTAACTCAATTGTGCACTCATACATGTTTTTATCCCTTGCTACAAGCATAAAGGTTCTGCCCATTTATCACTTATGAGACAACCCTCTTTAGCCTTTATACTTGTCGCAATTAGGCTTACACATTTGTCCCACTCAACCCACTACTTTAGCCTAGTGTAGTTGACAATCCCCAACTACTAGGATCATGTAAATCATGCTAAATAATAGTGGGATCATGGCCCAAAAACGTGCAACCACTGCTGCCAGCATTTTAGCAAAGCTCAACTACTGCCCATGTGCACAGCATGTGCCGGTAACCGCAGTTGACTTGGTCAATCTGAAGTTTGTTGCCCATTTTCGTGCCTTGGCTTGAACCAGGCGCCAATGCCATGTACTCAGCTACATTGTAGCCATAATTTTCATGTGCCATTGCCCACGAACTTGGCCCGTTTGCCACAACTTAATGCCATGACAAGTCTATCACGCATACTGCCTTCCCGTTGCACTTTAGCCTACCTTTGCCACTTCGTTTTTGCCTTTCCTTGGCATCGTTTCCTCATTCCTTGATGCCTATGCCATTATCAAGTGTCACTTTTAGCCCACAAGTCATTGTCAAGCCCTTGCCAAGTTGCCTCTCCTCCGTCAAAGCCTTGGCCATCACTTGCTCGTTTCCCTTTTTAGCTTTGGTGCTGCTCATGCACCTTAGCTTGGAAACACTCTTGATGCCCCATGATAACACTCTTGTTGTCAAGTCAAGCTCCAATTGGCGGGGTCTAACAAACCACCCGCACCCTTTGAAACTCGACGTCCTCGTTGAGGTTAGCTCAATTTATTAGTCCTAAGGGGTTGACAACCAATGCCCCTTGACCCCCTTTCTCATCATCCACAATTGCATTCACTCCAGCCATTTTATTGTCGTTGGTCATTGCCTCTAATGCAGCCCTCTTATTCTTGGCAGTCATAGCATTTAACACTGCCTTCTTTGGGAAGTCCCTTGCTCGGTGTGGCCCATCACAAATGTGACAGCCACCAAATTTTCTGCCCTTCTCCTTGTATTTTGAAGTTCCAACCTTTTGTTTTCCCTTCCCCTTGTCTTCATTAGCATTGTTATTTTGACATTTCTTCCACTCTTTTGCCTTGTCTTTCCTTCCCTCGTTAGACTTTGAAGCAGAAGTCTCTTCTCCCAAGTGAAAATCACCAAATGCATCAGTCACAGCACTTGCGAGATTTTGAATATTGTGCCTTCACAACTGAAGTTGTGCCCATTGTTGCAGCCCGCTCATGAAGTTGTGCAACTTGTCTTCTTCTGACATGTTGCTGATTCTCAACATCAAAGAAGTGAATTCTTTGACATATGCTCTAACTGATCCGATTTGCCTCAACTTTTTCAGTTTATCCCTAGCAATCCAAGACGTATTGCTATGAAAGAACTGATCCTTAAATTCCTTTTTAAGCCGCTCCCACGACTCAATCTTTGGCCTGCCCAAACTTTCATCTTCAGCCACACGAGTGCGCCACCATAACTTAGCATCATCACTCAAATACATGCTAGTCAAGGTTACTTTCACTTTCTCACCTTGCACACGAATAGAATGAAAGTACTTCTCCATATCCCAAAGAAAATTCTCCAATTCACGTGCACTCCTTGCACCACCAAATGCCTTAGGTTCCGGGATCTTTACCTTGAGACGGTCAGCACCACGTAAGGAGCATCCTCGCCCACAACATCACTGTCTCGTTCCTTAGATCCGCATTCTCTTGACTTAGCTTTTCCAATTCTGCCTCAAGGTAGGTAAGCCTTGTCACGAGAGTTTGAATTTCTTCACCTTTAGGGACAGTTCCTACCAATGCCTCCAGTTTCGTTAGCCTTTCCTGCAGTTCGTTGTTACCACCGGCCATGTTCTCAAACAAGACCACGAAATCTGCTACTGCCCGTCGTGCCTCTGTCACGAACCTGCTCCGCTCTAATACCAGTTGTCACAGGCGCATTTTATGTCACACAAAAACAGCCTGTGCGGCAGCCAAGTCTCACACTTGACTTCAGCCTGCTCCAACACTTAACTAAAATTACAGCAACTTTGGACTTAGATTATTTTAGACAGCTTTCAACGTACTAAGTTTTAGGAATAATTTAGGCAACGAAATATGATAAAGGAAACAGAATTTAAAGTAGAACACAAGGCACAATATACAGGAAATTTATTTCCCAACTTTGTATTTAACTCGAGCATATAAAGAAACTCAACTCAAAGTACAGCCGTGTACAAAAGAAGATCACTCTTGAGCCTCAGATTTTTCTCACAAGACTACTCTTAGCCTTAGCTGTTTTCACTCTTGAAAACCAGACTTAGGACTCTTTTCTAACTCAATTGTGCACTCATACACGTTTTTCTCCCTTGCTACAAGCATAAAGGTTCTGCCCATTTATAACTTATGAGACAGCCCTCTTTAGCCTTTACACTTGTCGCAATTAGGCTTAGACACTTGTCCCACTCAGCCCGCTACTTTAGCTTAGTGTAGTTGACAACCCCCAACTACTAGGATCATGTAAATCAGGCTAAATAATAGTAGGATCATGGCCCAAAAACGTGCAACCACTGCTGCCAGCATTTTATCAAAGCTCAATTGTTGCCCATGTGCATAGCATATGCTGGTAACCACACTTGACTTGGTCAACCTGAAGTTTGCTGCCATTTTCGTGCCTTGGCTTGAACCAGGCGCCAATGCCATGTACTCAGCTGCATTGTAGCCACAATTTTCCTATGCCATTGCCCACGAACTTGGCTCGTTTTCCGCAACTCAATGCCATGATAAGTTTGTCCCGCACACTGCCTTCCCATTGCACTTTAGCCTGCCTTTGTCACTTCGTTTTTGCCTTGCCTTGGCATCATTGCCTCATGCCTTGATTCCTATGCCATGATCAAGTGTCCCCCTTAGCCCGCAACTCATTGTCAAGACCTTGCCAAGTTGCCTCGCCTTCGTCAAAGCCTTGACCATCACTTGTCCGTTTCCCTTTTTAGCTTTGGTGCTGCTCATGCACCTTAGCTTGGCAATACTCTTGCTGCCCCATGACAACACTCTTGTTGTCAAGTCAAGCTCCAATTGGCGGAGGTCTAACAGTAACCATTAAAATGCACCTCACAATATAAACTTTTCCTATTTTCTTGTGTATATATGATGCGAGACTAAATTGCATGGTTTAGCATGTGATATACCTTACATTTTATGAGAATTAATGATAAAATTACACTTGTTATGTGCTTAATGGAGTTTATTTTATGTGTAGGTGAATTGGAAATGGAAACGGAGCTAAAGGGATGCAAATACGTCAAAAATACGCAAAAGGAGACGCCCGGGCGATAGCCGGGCGTTTGCCCCCTAAAGCCAGGCCCCCCCTAGCGTTAGGGGGGCGTTTACCCGAAAACGCCTGGCCCCCCCGGCGTTAGAGGGGCGTTAGGGCCCAAATGCCAGGCCCCCCCTGGCGTTAGGGGGGCGTTAGAGCCCAAACGC
>ML382374.1:8372-60903 GCA_005239525.1 Nicotiana knightiana | reverse complement strand
TCCTGCACCACGACTGCAGTACCAGTATAACTCCTCGATTTCCAATTGATATCAAGCGCTTCATGTTGCATAAAATTGAGTAGGAAGGAACTAAAGACATAAGCCTCAAAGGAATCAAATCGCACGATGAGGAATCAAGAAGGGAAGTGCTCCTATCATCCATGTAGCCTCTCGAAGATAAGTACAGAAGTCTCCGTACTGATCCACAAGACTCTACCAGACTTGCTCATGACTCGTGAGACCTAAGTGAACCTAGTGCTCTAATACAAAGTTATCACGACCCAAAATCCACTAAAGGTCGTGATGATGCCTAACACCGCTGTCAGGCAAGCCAACGGTGAATGATTAACTTAATAACTTATTTTACTATTTAAAATCATAATTTTCATTAAGTAAATAGTATGAAATAGAATTTATAGGGTATATGATAATAATTACACGAACAACAATAATGAATAACCCGTAAGAACCCCCAAAACCCGATGTCAAAAGTGCATGAGCATCTATTAATAAGTAAAATGATAATACAACATCCGTATGAAATACTAGTTAGACGGGGAATATAAATAACTCTGACCCGGTGTCAAAAGTGCATGAGCATCTATTAATAAGTAAAATGATAATACAACATCCGTATGAAATACAAGTTACACGGGGAATATAAATAACTCTAATGGAGACTCTGTATGCTGCAGATCGTATCAAGGAAGTGCAGCTCACTGTGAAGTCCCCACAACAACCGCGCCTCTACACATAGAGGACCACCGAAACATATATGTATACCTGAACAATAAGTGCAGCAAGTGCATCATGAGTACGTAATCAACGCGTACCCAGTAAGTATTTAGCTTAACCCTAGAGAAGTAGTGGCGAGGGGTCGACACGATATTTTCTAGTAGTCCAATAAGACAGATACAGTAAGAAGTAAAAAAATATAGGGCATAGTAACAAACGAAATAAACAAGTGTAAATACGTGGTACAATCCTCCTCTCAACCGCAAACTCATACTCTCAATTAACAGTTACCTCCTCAATCGGAGAATATATATATATATATATATATATATATATATATATAAAACAGACCTCACTAGATATATTGTCACAATTCAAATCAGCAAAATTCCCAAATGCACTGGCCTCTTGACAAATATTACGCACGATTCCATAGGAGTATTTTATAGAAATGTCGAGGCGTACGGTTCGATCCCATCATAATCTAGTACATAACCATAAATACATCTATTATATTGCCAAGGCGAATGGCCCGCTACCATGAGAGTGTGGTACATAATCATGCCGAGGCGAACACCCCGATCCCATAAATATGCGCATTGCCGGGGGTCGAACGACATGAACCATAGATGTATCTATTACACTGCCGAGGTGAACGACACGATCCNAGTTGAACGACACGATCTCATTAGAATAAGAAGCTTTGACGGGTCCTTGACCCCACTTACGAATAAACGTGTGAGTTATGAAGTACAAGGAAGCTTTTTGATGCATACCCACAACGCGAGAGAAATTCTTAAGGAGAGTACAATTATTCCGCGGCTAATCATGAAGCCCGTCAAATCTCTATAATAGCAAGTCTATCACTATATGAAAGTCTAGTCTCAAGTCGTAATGAGAAATAAATGAATTAAACAAGCAGAGATAACTTAAATAGTACAATTATACCATGACGTGGACCTACGTCTACCCGATCATAATTAGGAATTCTAGCATACGCATGGACACTCGTCACCTCATACATGTGTAGCTCCCACAATATGTAACACATAAAAATATAACACCTATGGGGTAAATTCTCCATCACAGGGTTAGACAGGAGACTTACCTCGCTCCGAAGTTCCATAACCGGCTCCAAAACCACTCTAACACCTCAAGCCGATGCCCGTCAATCCAAAACTAGTCAAAAAATATGCAAACCAATAAAAATATACTCTAATACCCATAATTAATCAATTTATAATAATTCCAACTCCGCTCGAAAAGTCAATAAAGTCAACCCTCGGGCCTACGTGCCGGATTCTGAAAATGATAAAAAATAGTTATTACCCATAACTTATATAGTATATACTTCGAAAATAATCAAATTTCATCCATGAATTGACTCTCAAATCAAGGATTTTCCATCTCATAACTTTGGGGCTCAAAATCCCATTTTTTTACAATCCAAACATAGATAAAAACAATAACCAACAAAAACAAAAATCATGGGAAACATCAAAATAAAGGTCATATATTTACCCCCTTGTTGATACGAGAGCAAACCCGCAAAAATCACCTCAAACGGAGCTCTAGAACTCAAGATATGCTCAAAATACTAAAATGTTCGGTCTGTCCATTTAAAGTCCATGCAATTTTTGTTCTTTGTGTTCGCAAAGAGCAATTTTTCGCATTGATAGGTCAACCTAAATATCCTTCTTCGTGTTCGCAGTACCTCCCTCGCGTTCGCAAAGAACAAAGTCCACACCAGAAACCAACAATCTTTCCTGACATGAAAATAGGCATAACTCTCTCATACGACCTCAGAATTTTGACGATTCTTATTGCTATGTTTCCATAATTACGATACAGATCTAGTGGTTCAATCCAATCACAAATCAATGATCGTTTGATCAATATGGTACCCTTTATATCCAAAGACACGTTGTTGAAACATCAAATAAGAGCGCGATACAATCCAAACACATCTGAAAGATACTCGAGGCCCTCAGACCCCGTCCAGTTACACAAGCCAGTCCCAAAACATAACACAAACCTACTTGAGACCTCAAATCACACCAAAAAAATATCAAAACCATTAATCGACGATCATATCCTTCTTTTAACTTTCAAACATTCAGACTTCGACGAACGCGTCAGAATCACACTTAGACATTCCGGGATGACGCCAAACTTTGCGCCCAATTCATAAATCTCAATATGAATCTATTCTAAGGCTCAGAATCCCAAACGGACATCATTAACACCAAAGTCCACTTCAAATCAAACAAGGAATTTCTAAAATCTTAAAATGTTAACTTTTCACAATAAACGCCGAAATGCTCCCGGGCCACCCGATGCTCAACCCGAACACACGCCCAAGTCCAAAATCATCATATGAACATATTGGAACATTCTAATCCCGATTTCGAGGTCATTTAATCAAACCATGATCAACACTTCTAAATTAAAGCTTCCGAATTGAGAATTTTCCTTCCGAAACAACTCTGAACTACCTGAAACTCGATTCTGACCACACGTACAAGTCATGATACATGAAGTGAAGCTACTCAATACCTCAAACCGCTGAACTACACGTTGGAGCTCAAAACGTCCGATCGGATTGTTACAACCGATATTACAATTAAACATGGATTAGATAAATATAGCTGAAAACTTAATAACAAGAAATAAATAAACAATTATTTCCCTAACAAGTAAATCCAAAACTAATTTCCATTATTTAACAGATTTTATCTCTCAAGACAATGAAATAATATAAATTATAATTTCAACTCCAAGAATTATTACGTACGAATTATGCCGAGGTCGCACGGCTCGATCCAACATACAAATATATAAACTGCACTGTCGAGGGTCGAATGACACGAACCATAGATGCAAATATTTGCAACCGAGGCGTTTGGCCTGTTCCACAAGAAGAGAAAAATATATTAAAACAATCGATTCAAGATTTATTAAGAGGATAATATCCAAAGAAATACCAATTCTCATTAACGGTCAAGTGACTCTTCCAAAACTCATGTAAATGAAGTTAAAATTTTTACAATTCCTTTATCAAGTTCCAATATGAGTTAAGTAAATAAATTAACAAGTAGGTTGCAAACATCGCAAGTATAACATGATTTAGGTCATAGACTACCCGGACATAAGCATAATTAGTAGCTACGTACGGACTCTCCTCACCTCGTGCGTACGTAGCCCCCACAAATAGAAGCACAAATTAAATCAATTAACCTATGGGGTTAATTCCATATTACAAAGTTAGAAAAGAGACTTACCTCATCTTAAATACTACTTTCCGGTCACAATTTTTCTCTAATTCCCCAACTTGGTGCTGTTCAATCCGAAACTAGTCAAACAACGTAAAAATTAATCAAAAATATACTCCAATGCGTGAAATTTAACAATTTATAGAAATTCCCAACTCCGCTCGAAAAGTTAGCAGTGTGTCACACGTCTCGAAACCCGACGAAACTAACAAAATCTGACAACCCATTACGAGACGAGTCCAGCCATACAAAAATTATCAAATTCTGACATCAGATTGCCTTTCAAATCTTCATTTCACATTTTTGGAAGATTTTATAAAAATATGATTTTTCTTCCATTAATCCACGGATTCATGATATAATTAAGTATGGAATCATGAAAATAATCAATATATAATAAGGATCACTTACCCCAGTCATTTACCTTATGCGATCGCTGCCAGACTCCCGCGATCGCGAAGCACGAAATTTTTCCAGCATTTTATTACTCTATGCGATCGCGGCCATTCTCCTGCGATCGCGAAGAACAAATTTTTCCAACAACCTTCTCCAACTCTTCCGGATAGCCTCTAGTATAATGGTCATAACTTTTTGTACAAAATTTTAAATAACAATTAATTAACTTTCTGAAAAGTAGACACCAAGGTCTACTATTTTCATGTTTTGGTCATATCCCAATTCCTTATATATTCCTATATATAAGCTGCCAAAGTCAGCCCTACACAGCAGAAATTTCTTCTTCGCGATTTCCACACATCTTCCCGGACAGCCTGTAGTGTACCAACCATAACTTTTTGTACGCATGTCACGACCCAATTCCATTATAGGCCGTGATGGCGCCCAACACCGTTGTTAGGCAAACCAACACTGATTAAGCTAGTGGTTTTCTGTTTAAATAGGTTACTAAGTGGATAACACTTTCTCATTTGTTAATTTTTTTTTTAGAAATTTACAATTGGAACATAATTAAACAGAAGCAAATGAGTACAAATTGTAACCATGTAAACAAATCAAAAATCATAAGTAGAATATACTAGTGTGTGTGCCAAGACCTGGTGTCATAAGTATGTGGGAAATCTAGTAGAATATACAAAAGAATACTAGCATACTGTCTGAAAGGAAATAGACAGAAAAATATAACATAAAGAAGACTCCAACTGTTGCAGAGCAACTCGGAAGACAACTCACAATGAAGTCTCGAGGTGGGGATCAAATCCACACGCCAGACTGGTAACCAGATGCACCTGCCTTAAATCCTGTATAATTAAGTATAAAAGTATAGCGTGAGTACATAAATAATATGTGCCCAATAAGTATCTAGTCTAACCTCGAAGAAGTAGTGACGAGGGGTCGACTCCGACACTTACTAAGGGCCAACAATATGATAATATGAAATTCTAATTAAACATGATATGTAAAGGTAACAATAAAATCCAGAACAAGAAATAACTGAACAATTCTTCGCCATATTTAAAAACCCAATCACTTCCCTCATTAAAAACAAATAATCTCTCAGATAATGAATCTATACCAATTATAAAATGGACTTTCCGTTCTATTATCACGTACAAAATTCCGCCGAAGATGTTCGGCCCGATCCAACATAAATGTAAATTGTGCACTGCCGAGGGTCGAATGACACGAGCCATAGATGCATCTATTAACCTGTCGAGGCGAACGACCCGCTCACATGAGAGTAGGGGAAAGAATTACCCCACTCACGGAATATAATTACGACGCGGTCAAATATAAATTTATCAATAAATCATAACCTTTTCTTGATTCTTTTGAAAATAAAGACAATTCAACTTGAAGCCTTTAAATTCTTAAAAATCCTCAACTTAGTTCCATTTGACACAATTAACAAACATAATCAAATAATGGTGTCCACGGAGCATGGTGTAAACCTAAAACTACCGGGACATAAACAGGAATAATAGCGACGTACGGACTACCGTCACTTCATGCATAGGTAGCCCCCCCAAATAACAACACATACTAATCAAGTTCACCTATGGGGTAAACTCCCTCATACAAGGTTAGAAAAGAGACTTACCTTGTCTCACGCCTACTTCCCAATTCCGGAATGCGATCAAATCTCTAAATTTGCTACCAAACGACTCAAAACTAGTCAAACATTACATAAATTAATCAATCTATGCTCAAAAGTTCATATCCCCACTATTAAAGTGATTACCCAACCCAAAATGCAAGATTCCTAAAATTCGCCTCATACCCACATGCCCGGATTCCGGAAATATTTGAAGAAAGTTGTTACCCATAACCTTAGGAACATAAATATATGAATTTCACTAAGTTACATGATCTTTTTCGTGGTAAAATCTCATTTTTATTAAACCCTAGGTTTTTCATCTAAACCCATGATTTCTACCAATTTTCATATTGAAATCTACCCATAATCTATGTATTAAACTCACATCAAGTAGAAATTACTTAACTCACAAAGCTAGGTCGAAATCTCCTCCTTAAAGGCTCTCAAATCTCCCAAGAGTGTAAGAAAATGTGATAAAAATGGCCCTTGTCCGTATTAATGAGGTTCAATACCTCCAGCGATTTCCGTACATGCGGTCATGGGGCCGTACCTATGCCCTCGCTTTTTTGCGAAAATCCCCTAGGCCGGCTGGCGTCGCTTCTGCAGTCTCGCTTCTGTGGATGATAGGCCGCACCTACGGAACCTGGGCTGCCCTCCCTTTGCCGCTTCTGCGAGGCTTGGCTTGCACCTGTGAGCTCGTACCTGTGGCTGGCCAAGCGGAGGTATTATGATAGACCTTATGTTTCAGCGGTTACTCCAAATTCTCAACTTAGTCTGATTCTGATTGACAATCGGGGCCCCCGGTGCCCCGCTCGAACATACCAACAAGTTTGGAATCATAAAACGGACTCATTCGAACTCTCGGAATGCCCGTAACAATATTAAAACTAAGAATCACACCCCAAACCAATTGAATCAAACTTAAGAACTTCAAGTTCTTCAACTCTACTCCCTATGCGCCGAAATATACTTAAACTACTCAGAATGACCCTAAATTTTGCTTGCAAGTCTTAAATGACATTATAGAACTATTCACGGTCTCGAAATTCCATTTGGACTTCGATATCACCAAAACCCGTTTCAAGCCAAATTTGAAGAACTTCTAAAACCTTCAAGAACCAACTTTCACTATCAGGCGCCAAAACACTCCCGGGTCATCCAAAATCCGATCCGACCATACGTCCAAGTTCGAAAATATCATATGAACCTATTGGAACCGTCAAATCCCGATTCTGAGGTCGTTTACTCAAAATGTTGGCTGAAGTCAAACTTAGATTTTTAAGGCTAACTTAAGGAACCAAGTGTTCTAATTTCAACTTGTACCCTTCCAAATCCTGAACTAACCATCCCCACAAGTCATAAAACAATAAAAGCATGTATGGGAAGTCTTATTTAGGGGAACAGGGTTCTAGAAAGTAAAATGGCCGATCGGGTCGTTACAACACAACTCCAGATGCCAATTGGTTTGACTTTTTGAAAACAGGACACAAATGGCTACAACTTTCATTTTTGGATCATCTCCAAATTTCTTATAGATTGCGAAATATAATTTTTCAAAGTCGGGTCAATAAAGCAGAAAGTTTCTTCTTCACTATCGTGAAAGGGCTTTTGCGATCGCGAATCACTGACCAATGTCTCCCATTTTACTCATCGCGTCGCGGCCAATTCCTAGCAATTGCATAGCACACTGCTGTAGCCAAAAATCAGCAGCTACAAAATGGCCTAGAAATGGTCCGAAACCACTCCGAAACTCACCCGAGTCCCTCGCCCTGTCCGAACATACCAAGAAATCTCAAAACATATCACGAACTTAGTCGAGGCCTCAAATCACATCAAACAACACTAAAGCACGAATCACCACTGATATGAAAAAGTCCATTCTTGATCAAACTTCCAAAAACCTTCAACTTCCAGCTTTTGCCAAATGACCCTNCATGGTGTAAACCTAAAACTACCGGGACATAAACAGGAATAATAGCGACGTACGGACTACCGTCACTTCATGCATAGGTAGCCCCCCCAAATAACAACACATACTAATCAAGTTCACCTATGGGGTAAACTCCCTCATACAAGGTTAGAAAAGAGACTTACCTTGTCTCACGCCTACTTCCCAATTCCGGAATGCGATCAAATCTCTAAATTTGCTACCAAACGACTCAAAACTAGTCAAACATTACATAAATTAATCAATCTATGCTCAAAATTTCATATCCCCACTATTAAAGTGATTACCCAACCCAAAATCCACATCCGGACGCGCTCCTAAGACTATAATCACCATACAGAGCTATTCCCACTCTCGGAATCCCAAACGGACATCAATAACATTAAAATACACTTCAACCCTAACTTATGAAATTCTTCCAAAATGCTAACTTTCCATAATAAGCACTGAAATGCTCCCAGGTCGCCCAAAACCCGATCCGGACATATGCCCTTCTCCGAAATTATCATACGAACCTATTGGAACTTTCAAATCCCGATTTCGAGGTCGTTTACTTAAAAGGCAAACCTTAGTCAACTCTTCCAACTTATAACTTCCGAAATGAGAATTTTTTTGCCAAATCAGCTCCGAACTTTCCAAAATTCAAAATTCTACCACACGAACAAGTCGTAATACCTGAAGTGAAGCTACCCAAGGCCTCAAACCGGCGTACGACGCGCTAAAGCTCAAAATGACCGGTCCGGTCGTTACATAAGCTTCTAGTGATGGTAGGGAATTGAATAAATTGATAAAATATTACGGTGACTCTAGGTCTTATATTAGAGTCAATAGATAATTAAAGAGACTACAATGTATTTAGTAGAATGGGAAAAGAAAGGAAAGAAATTTACCCACCAAGTTCTGAATGTCGTCCCTGGTTTTACGGGGATTTCTCCATTATCAAAAAAAGAAAAAAAAGAAAAAATTTATAGTACTTCCTTCCCTGAAACTATATATCTAATTATGCCTATATGTAAGAGGAAAAAGCTTGATTGTATATCCATATATTGGTGCTTGTACCAAATTGCATCCATTTATATGGTTAAATAATAAATTGAGGTATATATATATATATATATATATATATATATATATTAACTATGTTTACATGATTAAACTCTATGTAAATGATAATTGCAACGTAACCTTCAGTGATTTGATGTAAATATTGAAACATGTAATAATCTTGCGCGATAGTTCGAATATTACCAAAAGTAGGAAAATAACAAAAAAAAGAATGTAATGAAAAGCAATGGTAAATTGAACAAGGAATATTGAAACATGTCCTAATCTTCCGCGACATCTCGAATATTACCAAAAATTGAAAATACTTAAAAAGAGAATATAAAGAAAAACATGTCATAATCTTGGACGACAACTCGAAAATTACCAAAAATTCAAAATTAAAAAAGATACATAAATAAAAATAACGGTAAACTAAACTAGGATACTTATTCATCCATTTGCAAATTAAGAGATGTTATTAAGAGAGTATCAAATATTAATACTTAACATTTAACACACACAAATTAAGAGATGTTCCGAAAAGCCAATTCTATAACACTTAACACACAAATCAATGCTCTGCAAGATCAACTGGATTCTGCGTTAAAATTGAAAAGCAAACTCAAGGATAAGAATAAGAATTTGGAGAGCCAGCAAGAGTGGTTCAGGGGTCCTATAGAGAAGATGAACTACACGGAGGCTTCAATATTGAAAGAGGAATTGGAAGATTTGCTCTTGAAGGTGAAGAACTATGGCACTGAACGTGGTTATGGTTACGAAAATGGAAAGTGGAAGGCTGAATAAAAGCTATTGCTAGTTTTTTAAAAAAAAAAAAATAGTTTNCTGCGCACGAGGCAGAATTACCTCGCGGTCTCCTAAGCAGCTGCTAAGATACGCTTAGCCACTGTACAGTGCACAGATACCTGGATATGCACATGGGAAAAACATGCGCAGGAAAGGGCGTGAGTACTCCATATTCGATACTCAGTAAGGGCAAAGACTAATCCCAGTTAAGTAGTGACGAGGTCAGGTTGAGGTTCTACTGAGTTTTAAAACAAGTCAATTATAAATTCAAAACACTGAAATATAGATAAGCAATGATAAACATGATTAATAGAAACTGGAAAAAAAATTAATAACACAAAGAGAGCCCTCGGCTCAGCACAACATATATCTCACCAGTAAATATGCAATGCAGTACAAGGGGAAAGCTCTCGGATATCAGTCCATAGTCCCAATTTAAATATGCGATGCAGTACAGAAGGAAAGCTCCCGGATCTCCGTCCGTAGTCCCAATTTAAATATGCAATGCAGTACTGGGGGGGAAACACCTGGATCTCGGTCCGTAGTCCCAATTTAAATATGCAACGCAAAAGTATGTCGGATATGGCTTAATTAAACAGTTCAGGAAAAACAACAGGCAAGAATAACGTAAAACTATCTAAGCATGGTGCAACTAGTAGCAAATAAGAGGAAATCAAGTCAGGACAGGTAGGCATGCTTATTCTTAAGCTAACTACTCAGTTAAGACAGGAAACCATAATATAGGAATGAAAATGAGTGATGCCATAGAAGGAAAAGTGGAATTTTAGCAACAATGACCCGTGTACGCCCTCGTCACCTCACGTACACCGCGTCCACGTAACAAAATCAGTATAAAAATACCTAAGGGGAAGTCCCCAACACAGAGTTAGGCAAGTCACTTACCTTGACTGCGCTAATCAACTCAATACCATGCTCTTTCCATGAGTATCAGACTCCGGGTGGCCCAAATCTAGTCAATTCGATTGCATAGTGTAAATACCATTTCAAGAAGACAAAATAGCTAATAAGTTCGAAGCTAATACGCAAAATTAGGAATTCGTCCAAAAAGTCCCCCGGGCCCACGTCTCGGAATCGGGTAAAAATTATATTTTCCAGATACCCATTCACTCACGAGTCTAATCATATAAAAATTTCTCAAATCGGATGACAAAACCCCACTCAAAACTCAATAATTCAGTCTATGAAGTTCATCCAATTTTCCACCCAAATTCGAATTTTAATGACTAGATTTAAGTTAGGAATCATTGAAATTAATCTAAGTTGGGTAGAAATCACATACCCAAATTACCCAGGTGCAAAAGCCTCCGAAAATCGCCTCTCCCGGGCTCTCAAATTCGAAAATGGTGAAAATAAAATAAACCCTCGGATTGGGTCTTTAAAAATTTCCCAGGTATTTCTTCTATGCGATCGCGTACAATGAGTCGCCATCGCGGAGAGAATTCAGCCACGCGCCTAAAAAATCTTCATCGCGATCGTGATTCCGTGACTGCGATCGCGGACCCTCACGACCCAGAGCTACGCGATCGCGATTGGGGCCACACGACCGCGTCGAACAAATATTGAAACTCCCCCAGACCAAGAATACTCTATACGAATGCGGTCCAGTTCATGCGATCGCGAAGACCAAGATTCCAACACACTGCGATCGCGGACCTCTTCTTGCGATCGCAGAGAACAAATTGTGGAACCTCTCACGTTTACCTTACGCGATCGCGGGTGAACCCTTGCGATCGCAGAGAGAAAAATACTGCCGTAGAAAAACCAGAAAACCAGCTAAGGCTATTAGGCCAAAAATTCCCGTTTGAACACCCGAAACACACCCGAGGCCCCCGGGCCTAAGAATATGCATAGATTCAAGCCTAAGAACTTATGAAATTTCTAGAATTCACATTCGATGCTGAAACATGTCTAAACTCATCCGAATGACCTCAAATTTTGTACACATGTCATAAATGACATTACGGACCTGCTGTCGCTTTCAGAATTCCATTCCGAGTCCGATATCAAAATTTCACCTATTGGCCAAAATCGCCGAAATTCTAACTTTCGCCAATTCAAGTCTAAATCTACAACAGACCTCGAAAACACATTCCGAACACGCTCCTAAACTCGGAATCACCCAACGGAGCTAACGGAGTCTAAGAAATTCCATTCCGGATCCGTCTTCACACAGCTCTAGCCACGACCTGATTTCAAAGGCTAAAATCCACATTTAAGGACTATGTGTCCAAAATCACTCCGAATTTTACCACTCAATATTTGGACAAGTTTCAATAACCTAAATAGACATGAGAGAAGCATTTATTAGGGGATCGGGGCTCTAACTCTCAAAATGACCGACCGGGTCGTTACATTCTCCCCCTCTTAAGAAAATCGTTCATCCTCGAACAAGTATAGAAACATAACTGAAGCTGTGAAAAGATGAGGGTACTAACTCCGCATGTCCTGCTCGGTCTCCCAAGTCGCCTCCTTGACCGGATGACCCTTCCACTGAACCTTGACTGAGGCAATATTCTTTGACTTGAGCTTTCTGACACGTCTGTCCAATATAGCTACAGGCTCCTCAACATATGATAGATCCTTGTCCAACTGGACTGAACTGAAATCCAAAA
Source organism: Nicotiana knightiana (assembly GCA_005239525.1). NCBI lineage: Eukaryota > Viridiplantae > Streptophyta > Magnoliopsida > Solanales > Solanaceae > Nicotiana > Nicotiana knightiana. The sequence continues at coordinate 48,414 of ML382374.1, read as the reverse complement.
TATGAGTCAGATCACCGTTATACTTCCGGAGCATGGAAACGTGGAATACCGGATGAACTCCTGCTAGGTTGGGAGGCAAAGCCAACTCATAAACGACCTCCCCAACCTGCTGCAACACATCAAAAGGGCCAATGAACCTCGGACTCAGCTTACCCTTCTTCCCAAATCTCATGACGCCCTTCATAGGCGATACTCGAAGCAAAAACCGATCACTAGCCATAAATGCCAAGTCACGAACCTTCCGGTCCGCATAACTCTTCTGCCTGGACTGAGCTATTCAAAGTCTCTCCTGAATCACCTTTACCTTGTCCAGGGCATCCTGAACCAAGTCTGTACCCAAAAATAGGGCCTCGCCCGGTTCAAACCATCCCATTGGAGACCTGCACCGCCTACCATACAAAGCCTTATACGGCGCCATATGAATGTTGGACTGGTAGCTGTTATTATAAGCAAACTGTGCAAGAGGAAAGTATCGATCCTATGAACCTCCAAAATCTATCATGCAGGCACGGAGCATATCCTCGAGAATCTGAACTGTGGATCGGACTGCCTGTCCGTTTGAGGGTGAAAAGTTGTACTCAACTCTACCCTGGTGCCTAACTCATGCTGAACGGCTCTCCTGAACCGTAAAGTGAACTGTGTACCTCTGTCTGAAATGATAGATACTGGGATACCGTGGAGGTGAAAAATCTCTCTGATATAAATATCAGTCAACCTCTAGATGAATATGTAGTCAGCACTGGAATGAAATGAGTTGATTTGGTCAGCCGATCCACAATCACCCAAATAGCATCATGCTTCCTCAAAGTCCGAGGAAGACCAACTAAAAAGTCCATGGTGATCCGCTCCCACTTCCACTCTGGAAGCTCAATCTGCTGAAGTAACCCTCTCGGTCTCCGATGCTCACATTTGACTTGCTGACAGTTGAGACATTTGGCTACAAACTCCACTATATCCTTCACCACCAATAGTGTTGTCTCAGATCTTGGTATATCTTCGCGGTACCCGGATGGATGGATTACCGCGAACTATGGGCCTCCTCAAGAATCAAATCCCGAAACACATCTACATTGGGCACACAAATACGGCCTTGAATCCTCATCACACCATCATCACCTATGGTCACATCCCTAGCATCAGCCCGCCAAACTCTATCCTGAAGGACTAGAAGGTGGGGATCATCATATTGGCGCTCTCGAATGCGTTCATAAAGAGAAGACCGAGCCACCACACAAGCTAAAACCCAGCAAGGCTCCGAAAGGTTCAACCTCACGAACTGACTAGCTAAAGACTGAATATCTAAGGCTAAGGGCCTCTCAACTGCCGGAAGATATGCCAAACTCCCCAAACTCTCCGTCCGACGACTCAAGGCATCGACCAACATATTGGCCTTCCCCGGGTGGTATAATATAGTGATGTTATAGTCCTTTAGAAACTCCAACCACCTACGCTGGCGCAAATTGAGATCCTTTTGCCTGAATATGTGCTGCAAACTCCGGTGATCCGTGAATAACTCATTGGGAATGCCATATAAATAATTACGCCATATCTTCAAGGCGTAAACAATCGCTGTCAACTCGAGATCATGAACATGGTAGTTTTTCTCATGGACCTTCAACTGCTTGGACACGTAGGCAATCACCCTACCGTCCTGCATCAACACCGCTCCCAGGCCAATCCTCGAAGCATCATAATAGACTGTACAGGACCCTGAAGCTGTGGGTAATACTAACACTGGAGCTGTAATCAGGGCTGTCTTGAGCTTCTGAAAGATCTCCTTGCAATCCTCAGTTCATATACCCAGCCAAAGATCTCCTTGCAATCCTTGAAATGGATGAAAATCCCTCCACAAAACGACGATAATACCCAGCCAAACCGAGGAAATTGCGGATCTCAGTAGCTAAAGTCAGTCTAGGCCAACTCTGCACCGCCTCTACCTTCTTCGGGTCTACTTTGATCCCATCCAAAGATAGAACATGGCCTAGCAATGCCACAGAATCAAGCCAAAATTCACACTTAGAAAATTTGGCATACAACTTCTTCTCTCTCAAAGTCTGAAGCACGGTCCTCAAGTGCTGCTCATAATCCTCCTGGGACCGAGAATATACCAGAATGTCATCAATGAACACGATGATGAAAGTATCAAGATAAGACCGAAATACGTTGTGCATCAGGTGCATGAAGGTTGCAGGGGCATTGGTCAGCCCAAATGACATAACAAGGAACTCATAGTGGCCATATCTGGTCCTGAGGGCAATCTTCGGGATATCCGGCTCCCGAATCTTCAATTGATGATAAATAGAACGTAGATCAATCTTGGATAACACCCTAGCACCCTGTAACTGGTCAAACAGATCATCAATGCAAGGCAATGGGTACCTGTTCTTCACGGTCACCTTATTCAGCTGCCGGTAGTCAATACACATACGCATCGAGCCATCTTTTTTCTTCACAAATAACACCGGAGCACCCCAAGGTGATACACTGGGCCCGATGAAACCTTTGTCAAGCAACTCATGCAAATGCTCCTTCAACCCCTTCAACTCAGGAGGAGCCATGTGATAGGGAGGAATGGAAATCGGCTGAGTGCCCGACAACAAGTCAATGCTGAAATCAATGTCTCTATCGGGCGGCATACCTGGAAGATCAACTGGAAAAACATCAGGATAATCCCTGACAACAGGGACTGACTCAACCATACGGGTCTCAGCACCAACATCTCTCACATAAGCCAAATACGCATCACACCCCTTCTCGACCATCCGCTGAGCCTTAAGGAAAGAAATGACTCTGCGGGGAGTATACTCTAAGGAACCTCTCCACTCTAACCTCGGTAATCCTGGCATAGCCAGCGTCATGGTCTCTGCGTGACAATAAAGAATAGCATAGTAGGGAGACAGCCAGTCCATACCCAAAATAACATCGAAATCTACCATGCTGAGTAATAGTAAGTCAGTCATGGTCTCAAAACCACTAATAACAATCAAGCACGACCGATATATGCGGTCCACAACATTAGAATCTCCCACAAGAGTAGAAACATATACGGGGGAACTCAAAGAATCCCGAGATATCCCTAAATGTGAAGCAAAGTAAGAAGATACATATGAGTACGTAGAACCTGGATCAATGTGATGACCCGACCGGTCGTTTCGGAAATTTAAGCTCCGTTCGGTGGTGTAAAGTCATAAACAGCTTCACATTATGTATATCGACCTGTGTGCGTAGTTAGTTTCAGTCACCGGATAACCCGGAGTCGAATTAGGGGAGAATTTCACGACCCAATTTACCCTCTGAAAGGCACTGTGACGGCACCTAGTCTCTATGACTAGGTAAGCCTTGAAATTTGCAGAAAACAACAGAATCAATAAATAAAGACAAAAAGGATATCAACTAGATATAAGGTAGCTGCTCAGCATATACAATTTGTACTTCCCAAAACCCGGAATGTCACCCACATCACAAGCTAAACTCTATGGCTCAATATAAAAAACTGGAAATGAAAGTGTAGTCTCAAATACGACCTATAAATATGCTAAGAAGCTAAACTCTATGGCTCAATATAAAAAACTGGAAATGGAAGTGTAGTCTCAAATACGACCTATAACTATGCTAAGATAGGAGGGGGACTCTGAAGCTCTGCAGACGCTGCATAAATACCTCAAAGTCTCCCAAAGATCCGCTACTCTACTGACTCCGGAACGGTGCGCTGGAACATGGATCTGCACATGAGAAAAACATGCGCAGAAGGGCGTGAGTACTCCACATTCGGTGCCCAGTAAGTCCAAGCCTAATCTCAGTCAAATAGTGACGAGGTCAGGTTGCGGCTCTACTGAGTTTGCTAAAATAAACAGATATGATTAACAGTTAAGTAAAAACAGTAATAATTAATAGGAAGTAAAGTGAACCGGAAAGAACGAAGTAATAAATCTCAGTCCTGCACAACACATAAATCAGCAGAAAGTCATGCAATGCAACACAGGGGAAAGTCTCAGGTCTCGGTCCGAAGTCCGATGTAAATATGCAATACAATGCAAGGGAAAGTCTCAGGTCATAGCCCGCAGTCCCAATGTAAATATGCAATGCAATGCAAGGGAAAGTCTCAGGTCATAGTCCGCAGTCCTAATATAAATATGCAATGCAATGCAAGGGAAAGTCTCAGGTCGTAGGCCGCAGTCCCTATGTAAATATGCAATACAATGCACGGGAAAGTCTCAGGTCATAGCCCACAGTCCCAATGAAAATATGTAATGCGAGATGTATATCAGATATAGCGTAATTCAAAAGTTTGGGAAAAACAGTTGGCAAATATAGAGGAAAGGTACTTAACCCAGTTTCAAATAATAGTAACGAGTGGAAAAATCAGGTAAAATCGTTGGACTTGATAAAATCTTAAGCCGCTACTTAGTTAACCTAATAACAGAAATAATAGGAATTGAAGATGAAGTATATCAAAAAGGAAACAATGGATTTAGTGAGAATATCCCGTGCACGTACTCGTCACCTCACGTACACAGGGTTTTTATGTCAAAAATCAGTTATAAATGCCTAAGGAAAATTTCTCCAACACAGAGTTAGGCAAGCCACTTACCTCGACTGTGCTAATCAACCAATAATCACGCTATTGCCATGAGTATCCAACTCCGGGTGGCCCAAATCTATTCAATTAGATTGCATAATGTAAATATCATTTCAAGAAATCAAAATACTAATAAATTCGAAGCTAACACTTGAAATTAGGAATTTTGACCAAAACGCCCCTCGGGCCCACGTCTCGCAATTGGGTAAAAGTTATATTTTTCAGACACCCATTCACTCACGAACTCACTCGACCAGAAACATCGAAATCCGATGCCAATAACCCCTTAAATTCTCAGAATTTCGGTTTGGGGAAGTTTTATCAAGTTCCCATGGTTTTCCCCCCATTTTTGTTAATTAAACTAAAGAAAACAACGGGAATTAATGGTCTAACAATGAATTAGGATTACAAAACGTTACCTATGATCCTTCTCTTCAAAACCCACTGAAAATCGCCAATTCCCGAGCTCTGAAATGATTTTTAGACTTATGAAATCAACCCTCGGATTTTTGGAATAAACACACAGGGATCTCGCACCTGCGGTCCCGATCACCGCGCCTCGGTACCGCACCTGCGGAAAAAGCATAGCAGGTGCGGAATTCACTTAAGTCCACTGGGGCCGCACCTGCGGTCGTTTGGTCGCGCCTGCGGTTGCGCCCCTGCGGAACCCAGGTCGCACATGCGACCACTGGCCAAATCCCTCACCATCGCACTTGCGATCAGCCCTATTGCGCCTGCGTGTCCGCACCTGCGGGAAAACCTTCGCAGGTGTGAAAACACCAGAAGAGGTCTGGTTCAGCAATTTGATAAGTTCCAAATTCTCCCGTTAAGCATCCAAAACAACCCCGAGGCCCCCGGGACCTCAACCAAAACCACCAATCGACCCTAATACCTTATTCGAACTAGGTCGAGCCTTAAAATACACGTCTCATAACATCAAAATCATCGATTATGCATAGATTCAAGGCTAGGAACTTAGGAAAATTCTAGAGTTCACATCCGACGCCGAAACACGTCTAAACTCATCCGAATGACCTCAAATTTTGCACACATGTCATAAACGACATTACGGACATGCTGTCACTTTCGGAAATCCATTCCGAGTCCGATATCAAAATCTCACCTATCGGCCAAATTTGCCGAAAATCCAAATTTCGCCAATTCAAGCCTAAATCCACAACCGACCTTGAAAACACATTCCGAGTACGCTCCTAACCCCGAAATCACCCAACGGAACTAACGAAGTCGACTGAATCCCATTCCAGATTCGTCTTCACACAGCTCTAGCTAGGGCCAGATTTCTAAAGCTAAGATCTACATTTATGGACTATGTGCCCAAAATCACCCCGGATTTCATCACTCAATGCACTGACAGGTTCCAATAACATAAATAGACATCGGAGAAACGGTAAATAGGGGATCGAAGCGTAAATTCTTATAACGACCATCCGGGTCGTTACATCCTCCCCGAATTTGGATAAATTTAGTATGAGTGAACTCGTATCAGAGTGGGTAATCAGAATTGGTAAAATTTGTTAGGTTCGAGGTGCGGGCCCGAGGGTCGACTTTTTGTGTCGACTTTTATAACTTAGTAAAGATTGAAAGTTTATCATTTTGAATAGTCCCTTATATGTTTTATGTGCATTTTGAAGTTGTTTTAGTTGATTTGAGCCGTCCGGAGGTCTTCCCGCCCGAGCAGTTCATTTTTCAAGTACCGGTTGTCGTCTTTGAGGTAAGTATCTTGCCTAACCTTGTGTGAGGGAACTACCCCTTAGGAATTGGGTCTTCTATGTTGATTGTAGTCCGTGTACGCGAGGTGACGAGTGCGTACTCAGACTTATTTGAAAATAGGTTGGCCTTTTAGGATTCTTAGGTCCCTATATCTCTGGCGTATGAAGTGGTAACTGTTATGGTGGAGTTCTGATTACTAGCTTCATCCTCCTCTGTTTGAATTAGATTTCCTTGAATTCGATTCCTCTTGTTGATTATTTGATCTCAATTTGACTTAGCTGAATATTTTCCCTCTTCTATCACTATGCTAAAATTTCTTCACGAACTGCGTAATTGATTAGAATTAGTATCATCGAGTCGTATAATTATTTATCAAGAATTGAAATATCTATAGTTTTGCGTCAAGCATGCCCGTGAGTCGTATATGATGATTTACATGATTCACCTTAAATGTTACTTAGGTATAGTTGGCCATCACTCGTATTGGCGGTGTTTCCTTGGTGCCTCTTAATATTGAATATTTGCTTAAGCTGAGTTTATTCCGTGAAACAAACTGTTAGGAGAGATTGGTTATAGCTGTTTCCCTTGCCGGGATGATTGGTTCTCTATTTATTTACTTGAGTATTGTGCATTGTTATGGAAATTGTTAGGTTTTCTCCCCGTTACATTGTTCATTGATACTTGGTTTCTCCGTTAAGTGACTTCTGCTTATTAGTGAGTTTTACCACTATTTTGATTGAAGTTCTCGTGTTGAACTTATCTTCGCACATGGCATTGCATTGCATATTTATATTGGGATTGCGGGCTATGAACTGAGACTTTCCCTTGCATTGCATTGCATGATTATCTATTGAGTTATGGACAAAGTTCCGGTGGTTTATCATTGAGGAGATTTGGATTGAAAAGTATACATGTATGCACACATACTTACATTGAAATGTATAGCTGAAAGGCAATTATCTCCAAGAAAAGTAGTCCCGAAGGACCCCTATTTTGAAAAGTATATTTGCACAAAATGATATTTAAAAGGAGCAGTATTTAGGAAAGTATATTTGAAAAAATTATATTTGAATGAGCAGTATTGGGAGAGTATATTTTAATACAACGTATTTTAAGGGAACTATGTTCTGACGAATTTTTTTTATAAAAATGCATACATATGCATACAGAAAAAGTATACTTCCAAGAAGATTTTCCTATATCTTGAAAAGGTTGTATTTTCAAAAGTTTTCGACATAAGCTCACGTTTTAAAGGCTTTTAGTCGAGGATTTGACTGGTTCTATTGAGCCTACTTGCTACTGCTTGATGTGAGTAAATTGATGCGGTGCTGAGTTTAAGTGTTTTATGGCATTGTGATTCCCGAATTTGGTTTGCGTGTTGTCCTTTCCTCTTTGTGTATTTCTATCATGCTATTTCGTTGCTTTAATTACTGCGCTTCCTTCTGCTTGTTATTTTCCTGTCGTTAATTATTTTATAAGATTTTAGATAAATACTTTGTCATAGTCATTACTGCGATGTTTTTTATCTATTAGACCAGTGGGCGTCCGTACTAGTCCTCGTCACTACTTCACCGAGGTTATTCTTGATACTTACTGGGCACCGCTGTGGTGTGCTCATACTACATTTCTGCACATTTTTGTGTGCAACTTCAGGTTATGATTGTTGGTAGTTGCGCAGATCATTGCTGAGGAGACTCAAGGCAACCTGCTGCTGCGTTTACAGGCTTCGGAGTTACCTTCCTGTTTTATTTCTATTCAACTGTACTTACTTACTCCTAAACAGCTGTACTTAGATTTGATAAAAAGATTTCGTAGAGCTTATGACTAGTACTACCGGGTTTAGGAAAGTTTGTTCATTCTGTTGAGATTTTATATCGAGATTGCTAGCCTTCTTTTATTATTGTTGTTATTCAGTAACTGTTGGGCTTACCTAGTCCCTAAGACTAGGTGTCATCACAATACCCAGCGGAGGGAAATTTGGGTCGTGACAAGTTGGTATCAGAGCTCTAGGTTCATAGGTGCTACGAGTCATAAGCGGGTTTGGTATAGTCTTGCGGATTGGTACGGAAGGGTCTGTACTTATCTTCGAGAGGCTACGGAACTATAAGAACAATTTAACTTCCTTCGTTCCTATCGTGTGAGTTCATTGATCTTAAAGTTTGAAATTATCGTTCCATTATCTCACCGATGGTGAGGACAAGAGCGGCGGTTCCGGATGATGTTAACCCGAAGCAAATGTCACAAGGGTCAGAGACAGAGGCCAACGAGAAGAACGTGCCGCAATTAAGATGCCTACCAGAGTAGCCGCTGAGGAGTCGCCAATAGTCCTAGTTAGGGGGCAGGTACTGGGGGTGCCTGTTGCTACCCCGGACTTGGTACAATTGGTACATCGGCTCAGGCCGGGTTGATTCTAGTGCACCAGTTTCTTCACAGATCAGGAGAGGAGTTCAGCTTCCCATCATCTACACTCCAGAGAAGCCAGATCGTATTGGTCGAGTTCCAGTTGTCATGGAAGTACGACATGTGGTTTCAGTTCAACTCCTGGTTTGGACAACAACATCGAAGGTAGAGCACCTTTGGATTTAGAGGTATGGAGGTACCGCCCTTCTATCTTTCAGTGGATTAGGGGCAGGTGATTCTCAGGGTTTCCTGGAGGAGTATCACAATATTCTTCATACTTCGGGTATTATGGAGACGAGCGAGATGGCTTTTGTCACGTCTCAGATCCATAGTAGTGGATTGATCAGTGTTGGCAGCATATGAGTTGGGGTAGCCTGGCCGAGTTAGCCTTACTAGTATGGATTCAGTTTTTGGAGATGTTTTTGAGGGAGGTCGCACCTCAGTTCCGCCAGGATGTACAGCACACGGAGTTTGAGCAGATGCGTCAGGGCGCTATGTCACCATTTGGAGTACGCCATCAGATTCATTGAGTTTTTCCAGATATACACCTCACTTGGTTGCTTCAATTAGAGGGAGAGTCCGTAGATTCATTAAGGGACTTAGGCACGATAGAGAATCTTGGGTCAACCTGTTCAGTTGCATTACCAGCTTCGCATGGGAGCATTTCAAATACTCATGGGTCACCAAGGATCCGTATCGTATGTCTTCCACAGCCACATCGGCAGAGAGATTGTTTTCAGTGTGGAGATGTTAGCCACTAGGTAAGAAATTATTCTAGGATTCAGGTGGGAGAGTTATGGCAGGATGTTCAGGTGGATAGAAGGCGCCTAAGAAGGGGAGACCCGACCTATTGATGTGTTGCATATAGTAGGCTAGAGGCCGTCGTGTCAGATAACATCACCCAGGTATGGCTGGATGTGCTAAAGTGAGGTACCATTGTATTTCACTATAGTCCTGTTGATCAGGACGAGCTCCCATTATTTGTTGTCTCATTTATGAGTAAGTTTCATGTATTGCACTCTATTTTTGTGCTTGCTCCTATTGGGAGATTCTATGAGTAGTAGCTGTGTCTATCATTGTTTTATTCATCCTTGCTAGTGGTGAAACTGGAAGTGAGTCCATGTTGTCCTTCGTGGTAAGGTTTATGTGATTCTCCTGAGTATTTAGTTTTCGAACTGTGATTTGATACTCCATTGAGATAGGAGTAAGTGAGCGCTATGATTTTGTTAGCCGAGATGAACTAGCGGGAGATTTCTATTGGTATGATATATATCCGGGATGTACTGTAGAGTTGAGGGAGAGACCCTTGTGATTCCTTGTGATTTTTTCATATGCTTTGCTTCTCTCTTATTATTTTGCTTTTGCTAAGTCGGTATCGATAGAGAGTTATGCCTATGGGCTTGTTTGATAGTACCTTTATATATGCTTCTATCTTTCCTACTCAGCCATTCCGTTATGTGCTTCTTTAGTCCAGTTTGCGGGATGTGTGCCGGGTGGTGTTAGTTGTGGATTGGTAATTCGGGTGTTTAATAATGAATTCTTCGTGTTTATTGCATCATTATCAGTGTTATTGGGTTTGGGAACCGGTCCGTCAGATGTGGGGCTAATTGTCAATGTTGAGTTGATTTCGGGCAGCTATTGTGATCAAAAGTGTTATTTGAGCCTAAGTGTGATGTGATATGTGGTCTTATCGTACCTTATAGGGGTAGTCCTGATTCGATGCAGTTGTCTGAGGCTAGTGTCGGATATGGAATTAGGATTGGGTCCTTTGTAAATGAGTAGAAGATGAGAAAGTAGAGGTATGAGGCTTATCGGTGGTAATAGGAAGGCTAAATTGCAGTTGTGATGGTGTCGCCAGGCTTATGTATCATAGGGTGACGTGGGGTCACCTGCAGGTGTGTGTTCGAAGTGTGAAATCAGTGAGTGGAAGAGTTCAAGGTTAATCTTGGCATGTTCGAGGACGAACGTTTTTTTAAGAGGGGAAGAATGTGACGACCCGACCGATCGTTTCGGGAATTTAAGCTCCGTTCGGTGGTGTAAAGTCATAAACAGCTTCACATTGTGTATATCGACTTGTGTGCGTGGTTAGTTTCAGTTACCGGATAACCCGGAGTCGAATTAGGGGAGAATTTGCAAATTTTGAAGCTTAAGTGAAGGGAGTTGACCGGGGTTGACTTTTGGGTATACGACCTCGGAATGAGTTTTGGTTAACTCCAACAGCTTCGTATGATGATTTTGTACTTAGGCGCGCGTGCGGAATTGGTTTTGGAGGTCCGTAGAGTGATTTGAGGTATTTTGGAGAAAGTTAGAATTTCGGCGATTTCGGCCGATATGTGAAATTTTTGATATCTGGCTCGGAAAGAAATTCTGGCAGTTGGAATAGGTTTGTTATGTCATTTGTGACGTGTGTGTAAAATTGCAGGTCATTCAGACGTGGTTTGGCATGTTTCGGCACCGTTGGCGTATTTTGGAAGTTTAGAAGTTCTTAATCTTGAATCCGAGGTTGATTCGGTGTTTTGGGGTTGTTTTGGGTTTTTCGAAGGTTCGACTGAGTTCGTGCGGTGATATGTGACCTATTGGTGTAATTGGTTAAGGTCCAGAGGGGCTCGGGAAGATTTAAGATGGTTAACGGGAAGTTTAAAGGTTGGAAAAGGCAGTTGGTGATGCTGTTCTGTTGAGGCCACACCTGCGGATGGGGAACCGCAGGTGCCGAAATAGTGCACAGGTGCGAGCTGGGGTGGACTGGGCAGCCTTCGCAGGTGCGGATCTTTGGGGCGCATGTGCGGTCCCGCGGGAGAGATCTCTGGAGCGCAGGTGCGGACTGGAGCGCATGTGCGGTTAAGTTAGTCGCAGGTGCGGAAGTCCTGGAATATTCATATAAACGAGCGATTAGCCATTTTCTTCATATTTTGGACTTTGGACTTCGGTTTGGAGAGCGATTTTTGGGGATTTTCAAGATAATCGAATGGGTAAGTGTTCTTCCACCATAATTAATTATATTTCATGAATTAGTTCTTGTTTTCATCATTTAATTTGTGGTTTGGGTTGAAGAAACTTGGGTTTTTGAAAGAAAATTTCCAAATTGAAAATTCATGATTTGAATGACCAATTGTCATCGGATTTGGATAAATTTATTATGAGTGAACTCGTATCGGTGGGTAATCGAAATTGGTAAAATTTGTCAGGTTTCGAAGTGCGGGCCCAGGGGTCGACTTTTTTTTCGATTTTTATAACTTAGTAAAGATTGAAACTTTATCGTTTTGAATAGTCCCTTATATGTATGTGCATTTTGAAGTTGTTTTAGTTGATTTGAGCCGTCCGGAGGTCTTCCCACCCGAGAACTTCATTTTTCAAGTATCAATTGTCGTCTTTGAGGTAAGTATCTTGCCTAACCTTGTGTGAGGGAACTACTGTTGGTTCCAAACTGCACACGCAAGTATACGTGGTCGTAGCAAGTAATATAATGTTAAATCGAATGTTGAACCTACAGGGAANTATTGTTGTGTATTCAATAGAGACAAATATTCCAGGGTTGTGATCAATTCACCATTCATATTGCATTCTAATTAACTCTCCCTTTCATACAATTCACTCATGGTTGCTAATTAATCGATAATTGCTCTCGTAGCCTTCTCCCGAAGTACTACTCGCCTATTCTCAATAGATTAACATCTATATTCCTATGAAATTAATCTATTAGAACACAATAAGATTATGATGTTTAATTAAGCACAGTGACTAGGTATATTCCTATCCTACCCACAAATCCACTCCCCTGAAGGGTTAAGACCGCGCTCTCTTCAATTCTTCTCTAATCTATATACGGCTTTCCCAAGCATAACATAGATAGTATATAGAACCAAATTGCTGGCCAAACAATTAAGCAATTAAACGCAGAATTGAAGAAACAACCATATATTGAGCGAATTATAATCAAGGTTAAGTTAATACCGAATAACAATATTCATGGCTAAACCACAACCCCAGAACAATGGGTGTTTAGCCACTCATACTAGAATTAAACAATTGCATAAGTTTTTGCATCAATGGAAAATACTAGAGTAAGATGAAACAAAACTGATAACCCTTTGCTTCTTCAATGATCTTGTGTGTATATTCTCTCCAAAAATGGCATCCTCCCCTCAAAGTTGTGTTTTTGGGTATATTTATATGTTTGCGATAAACCCTAAACATGTAGGAGACTTCTATCCCAATAGGGAAACACTTAAAAACCTTTAAAACTCGGAGTTGACTGGACCAGGCACCCAGGCGTTAAGCCCCAAACGCCCTCTTAACTTAGGGGCCTAACGCCTGGCTAACGCCAGGGTCACCCTGGCCTTAAGAGCCAAACGCCCCTTAACGCCTGGGCGTGCCTGGCTTTAGGGGCCAAACGCGCGGGTATTTCTCGGGTCACTCCTTTTCGACTCTTGAGCGTATTTTTGACGTCTATGCACCCATTTAGCTCGGCTTCCATCTCCAATTCACCTACACATGAAATAGACTCCATTATGCACATATAACGTGTATTTTTTATCACAAAAGCACATAAAATGTAAGGTATATAATGCTTAAAACTATGAATTCGAGCCACGCATCAACACCCCACACTTAGACTCTTGCTCGTCCTCGAGCAATATCCTATACCACGTACATATTTCATTATCAAGGAGTATTTTACATTTTTAATCACACACCTTACCTCTTAACTATGATCGATACCGGCAATCANCCATTAGGCACATACGAGTGTATTTTTTATCACAAAAGCACATAAAATGTAAGGTATATAATGCTTAAAACTATGAATTCGAGCCACGCATCAACACCCCACACTTAGACTCTTGCTCGTCCTCGAGCAATATCCTATAACACGTACACATTTCATAAACAGGGAGTATTTTACTTTTCAATCACACACATTACCCCTTAACTATGATCGATACCAGCAATCAAGTATGAACATACACAATTTCACATTCTTTCCCTTCTTTAAACATACCCAAGTATAACAATTCAATCAATCATACCAACAACCTAGTTGCAACCACCCAACCTCAAGAGTCGACTTGCAACCACTAAGCCCTCTCAATTCACCACCTACCCAACAAGAAAGTTACAACATTAACAATCGTTCATGAGATCATGTGCCCTTACCAACAACAAAAGAGTGAATATAACTAGTCCACACATTCAAATATACTTTTGAACATACTTTAGGGACATCACACAATTGAACAAATTCACTCACTCTCACAAAGAATTCATATGCATCCCGTGGTCGTACCATAAGCTTGTCCTTAGTGTAGATCACCACTAATTCAAGTTAGCCAAATCTAGGATCAATTAGGACTTTTAAGGTTGTAATGTAGGCTAAGGGACGGGTAGGACATATTTGGGAATAGTGACTAACCCTCCTAAGCACTTTAATCCACTACCTTCACAAATTAACACATATTCTTCTCAACCAATTCCCTTGCCACAATTCATATTCAACATAGCCCTTTTTCAATTAAGCACTTATATATTTTCACTAGCACAAACTAATAAAAATTGCAGGTGTGTATCATTTTGTACATACTTTTATTATCATTTTTTTATTTTTCTTTCCTACACACACTCCATACATGAAGATTCAATGGCTAGTGACTCTTGAATACAATTTTTAGTGCACTAACAAGTCTTTCCATGGCTCCACTCAAAAGTTAATCCCCAATATCTCACCTTACTTCTTTTAACGACTAAGTGCCTTAGGAGGAAAAGGTGCAAATATCTCAATTTAATAACAAATAGGGGTACGGCTTGTAATGTGGGTACCAAAGAAAAGGTCTAAAGGCTCAAAGGGGCTAGCAATGGAAAATGTAATTCTTATGTGACAAGCACATCCATGATCAAGCAAGAAAATGCCTACGTCATCTCCTAGATTAGCATAACTTACAATTTTTCTTCGATTAACACACGGGGCAAGTTCTATACTACACAGGATCGCATAGAAAATCACTAAACCTCACTCACACATTGCACATGACTCAATCACAACGGTTTTATTCAACTCTAAGTCAAGAAAGCACACAAAATTGAGAGAATTAAGCAATATTACACGACGTAGCATACAAGTCAAACAACTGAGCTAAAACGTCACAAAATAGGCTATTTATTTTTACTCAGGCATCACATGTCAAACCAAATATAAGGAAAAGCAGAATGTATGTCATAACCTAATATGCTGGCATCAAACATGTCATAGGGTATCTCTAACTATTCTAAACAAAAACAAAATTAGTTTAAATTACCCGGTTCAAGTTACACCCTTGGAAAAGAACCATGGTCAAAAGAAAAACCAAGGGGGAATTACTACACTACCTAAAAAAAATGTTTTTGGTATTTTCCTTAGACTTACTTCCCTCAAGAGATCTGTCTAAAAGGTCCATTGTCGGGAAAAGTCCACAAATATTTTTTTTCTACAAGACTTAACAGAAAAATCATTTACTTATCATGAATACAACTACAACATGACACCACATATGGTACAACAATTCCACAATTTGTAAGTACAACAAAATACAACATACACACCCCCACACTTAATCCATGCATTGTCCCCAGTGAATTATATAGATACAAAAGAAGTAATAGAAGTAAGGTACAAGAGACTCCCTGATCATTCAGCGTCGTCATCATCTGACGCTCTCCACTCCTCCTCATGCTCATCTCCGTCATCATCTTCCTCATCCGAGCGCATTGGCTCTGCATCAGAGTCGTCAGGAGTGTTGATATCCTCATCATCAGGGAGCCTGTATCCCTCACCCGCTCCAATCATCTGCAGCGCATGAGAATTTAGCGGGTACCTCTGATCCAATTCAACTCTCTCATCAACTGACGCCGGTCGACCTCCTATTCGCAACTGCAAATCCATCATCCCATAAAGATAGGCCATGAAGTTGTCATCCCGCACATTGCGCTCTGCATTGGTCAGAGAGGGCTCTTCCTTCAGTCTTAGGCAAGAGATGTCAGTCTCTCATTGGAATTGATCAATGGTATGTTCAAAGTTGGGTTCAACCACTACATTCTCATTTAGCAGGAACTGAGTTATGAAATTTGGGAATGGTATTCGATCAATTCTATTGCTCGAACGCACCAACCCCATTTGATAGCGCATCAGCTGACCCACATTTACCCTCTGCCCCGTCATAAGGAAGTAGAGCACACAAATCCTCTCTCGGCTGATTAAGGTGTCATGGTTGCATGGTAGTATTCGTGAATTAATCACTTTAAGCCACACCTGGGTCTCAGCCTTCATTTTCTTCTTTGGAAATCTTTTATGGCGATTTGTGGCTCTATCCCGAATCCAAGAAGCCCTGGAATCAACCCCACAAAGTGTGTGCCTCACCTCTATATAGTTGGGATGGCGAATGAATTGCTCTAGAGGCTCCACCGAAACATTTGGTACACCTAGGAAATCGCATATGGCCTTGGCCGAAAAATCTACCAAGTGCCCACGAATTGGCACCAATCCGTTCTTTTCCTTAGGGTCAAACCCTGCGTAGAATTCTCGGACTAAGTTGAGGTTGATGTCACCATTGTGTTTGAACACATATCCCAGCCCCAACTCATGGATGCTCCGCCAAATCGCTGGAAATTTTGATCTTAGACTCTCTTCCTTAATGGCCCTTTCAGGGTGAACATGCTTCGGTTTGCAGCGTGCATACCATTTCCTGGATTGCACTGGTATGCTGTTGAGACCATATTCCCGTTCACCAGTGGGTCATTGTCTCATAGCAGTGACAGCAGCTACTGCTTCCTCACCAGTCATACTGGAAGTAGAATCCCCAATTTTCTTTACTTTTGGGGTTGTGGGGGTTTTGCTTTGCTTTTAGCTGGGGCCGAAGACGTGGCCTTCCCCTTGCCAATGGATCTTCTGGGTAGCAGTGTTTTTCCTGCACAAATGATCAGTAGTTAGTGGGTGTCACAAAGTGTGTACAAAAGCTTTCCAAAGGTTACTCAGACTTCACCTTGGTACGTTAATGAATAATTGACCCAAAGGGTTTCTCGTAAGCCTCTTCACACTTAACATTTTATGGAATTGACAATGCATGATACTAGTGGTGTGTTTCCCTGAGACTCGGGCTCCAAATGGGATATGTATTTCCATTGAGGCATTATATCGAGCACTTGGCGTGCACAATGCCATGAGAGCTCTTATGGAATTGAGGGACTGCCTCATGTACCCACATCTGGGTGGGGTTCCATAATACCACTTAGTTTAACAAATTCAGCCCATTCCTAGAGGGTTACGGGGATTGGGATGCAAAACATCATACAATATGACCATGAAATTCATAAACCCACAAGGAACCACCATGAATCATGGCTACACCATATATAATTGTAACACCCAAGTCGAATTTACACAGAATAGGGATAAAATCATACCACAACGGTTGATGAGTGTTAATTTGATGAGGTGAGCCCCGAAATTGAGCCTGTGCAGACTTGTGTGTAAAATTGCAATTAAACCGAATCAACCTCGGATTCAAGACTAAGAACTTCTAAACTTCCAAAACACGCCAACGGTGCCGAAACATGCCAAACCACGCCCGAATGACCTGCAATGTTACACACACGTCACAAATGCACTCGTAAGCTCGTTAGTACCTATAATTATATGAACTTCTTCAATCTACGAGTATTGGGTTGCCTCCCAATAAGAGACTTAGTTAATGTCATGGAACGACGATTACAACATGTCTATAGGTTGCCTCCTATGAAGCGCCTGATTTAACGTCGCGGCATGACGCAGAACCTCACCTCAGTCACCAGCGAGCACGACTTTGGTCTTCTCACGATTTATGGTACCACCCCAATAATGTTTGACTCTATGCCCATTCACTAAAGATGTTCTTTCACCATGTATAGCTCGCAATTCAAGTGCACCATATGGAGTGACTTTCACTATTTCAAACGGGCCTGACCATCTCGATTTCAGCTTTCTAGGAAATAGTCTAAGCCTAGAATTGAATAATAGTACCTGTTGGCCCGGCTCAAAATGATGCGGACGTATATGTTTGTCATGCCATCTCTTGGTCTTTTCCTTGTAAAGTTTGGCATTTTCGTATGAGTGCAACCTGAACTCATCCACTTCATCCAAATGCAGCAATCTTTTCTCACCCGCGGCTTCAAGGTTCATGTTTAACTTCTTGATGGCCCAATACGCCTTGTGTTCAAGCTCTACGGGCAAGTGACATGCCTTCCCATAGACCAGCTTGTACGGTGATGCCCCAATTGGTTTTTTGTATGTTGTTTTGAATGCCCATAAAGCGTCATCTAACTTAGCAGCCCAATCTTTCCTGTTCACACTCACCGTTTTCTCTAGTATTTGCTTTATTTCTCTTTTGGATACCTCTGCTTGTCCACTTGTTTGAGGGTGATATGCTGTTGCAACTCGATGACGGACCCCATATTTAGCTAAAAGGTTATTCAACAACCGATTGCAAAAATGGGTTCCTTCATCACTAATCAAGGCTCGTGGAGTACCAAATCTGGAGAATATATTCTTCTTCACAAACGCAGCGACAACCATGGCATCATTCGTCGGCAATGCAATTGCCTCCACCCATTTCGACACGTATTCAACTGCTAGCAAAATGTATTTATGTCCCCTGGATGATGGGAATGGACCCATAAAATCTATCCCCCATACATCAAAAATCTCTACCTCCAAGATATTATTCAAAGGCATCTCGTGCTTCCTTGTTATCGTTCCTATTCTATGGCATTGGTCACACTTTTTAACAAATGCATGGGCATCTTTGAATAGTGTTGGCCAAAAGAACCCATATTGTAGAACTTTTGATGCCGTTCGATCGCCACCATGATGACCTCCATATGGTGATGCATGACAATCGTACAACACATATTCCACTTCTACATTAGGAATGCATTTCCTCATTAACTGACCACCACATTCTTTGTATAGGTAGGGCTCATCCAGTAGTAAAATTTCACATCGCGTAAGAACCTTTTCCTTGCTTCAGATTTTATTTTCGGGGGAAGTACCCCACTCACCAAATAATTCACATAATCGGCATACCACGGAGGAGGGTCTTGGGTTATAGCAAAAAGTTGCTCATCAGGAAAAACTTCTTTAATATCTCCACCCTCCTCAACATGATCATGATTTTCCAGCCTTGACAGATGGTCACCTACTTGGTTATCAGTGCCCTTTCGGTCTCTTATCTCCACATCAAATTCCCGAAACAATAAAACCCATCGCATCAATCTAGCTTTAGACTCTTTCTTTGTAAATACATACCTGATTGCTGCGTGATCTGTGTGGACAATAACTTTTGTGCCCACCAAGTATGCCCGGTATTTTTCAAAGGCCCACACCACAGCTAACAACTCCTTTTCAGTGGTGGTGTAATTCTGTTGTGCATCATCGAGGTTCTTACTCGCATAGTAGATGGAATAAAACACCTTGTCCTTCCTTTGGCCTAGCACTGCACCAATTGCATGGTCACTTGCATCACACATAAGTTCAAATGGTAGTGACCAATCAGGTGTAACAATTATGGGGGCAATTACCAATTTCTTCTTGAGCTCCTCAAATGCCTTCAGGCAGGGTGCATCAAAATTGAACTTGATATCTTTTTCTAGCAACTTGCACAATGGAGTAGCAATTTTAGAGAAATCTTTAATAAAGCGCCTATAAAATCCTCCGTGTCCCAAGAAACTCCGGACACCCTTCACTGAATTTGGTGGAGGGAGTTTCTCAACTACCTCCACTTTTGCCTTATCAACTTCGATGCCACTTTTAGATATTCTATGACCCAAGACAATGCCTTCCTGCACCATGAAGTGACACTTCTCCCAATTTAACACCAAATTCGTTTCTTCAGAACGGTCCAACACCATGCTCAGGTTTTTCAAACAGTCACCATAAGATGCCCCAAAGACTTAGAAGTCATCCATAAACACTTCTACGAATTTTTCCACCATGTCGGTGAATATCGCCATTATACATCTCTGGAAGGTGGCTGGTGCATTGCAAAGACCAAATGGCATTCGCTTGAAGGCGAAGGTTCCATAAGGGCAGGTAAATGTGGTCTTTTCCTGATCCTCTGAGCATATGACAATTTGATTTTAACCGGAATATCCATCCAGAAAACAATAATATTCATGCCCTGCTAACCTGTCCAGCATTTGATCAATGAATGAGAGTGGGAAATGATCCTTGCGGGTTGCTTTTTTGAGCCTTCGATAATCTATGCAAACTCTCCAACCCGTGATAGTGCGGGTAGGAATTAGCTCATTTTTCTCATTTTCAATCACGGTCATCCCTCCTTTTTTGGGTACACATTGAATCGGGCTCACCCAATTGCTGTCAGAGATAGGAAAGATGATGCCTGCATCCAGAAATTTTATGACTTCTTTCTTCACTACTTCTTTCATAATGGGATTCATCCTCCTTTGCTGCTCAACACTCGGGCAAATTTCATCGTCCAAAAATATTTTATGCATGCAAAATGATGGACTGATACCTTTAATATCTGCGATGGTCCAGCCAATCGCCTTTTTGTGCTCACGAAGTACCCTAAGCAATTTCTGTTCTTGTGTATTGGTCAGGCTGGATGAGATGATCACGGGCAATGTTTCAGAGTTCCCCAAATAGGCATAGCGTAAATATGCTAGAAGAGTTTTGAGTTCCAGCTTTGGAGCCTCTTTAATAGATGGATTAAGAAGGGTTAGAGTAACATGCTTATCCAACTCTTCAAATTTTCCTAGCCAGTGGAGGTAACTGCAGGACACCTCAAGAATTTTCTTAATATCTTCCCCTGTTTCATCCTCACAGTCTTCTACATCCCCATCCAACACTCGCTCAAGAGGGTCAATAGGATTCATGTAGGGAACCATGGACCCCAATTTTCTTTCCACTACAGAAATCATGGAAAGTTCTTCATAGTGGACAAGTAACTTGAGTGCCTTATAAACATTAAACACCTCCACTCGATCACCAACGTGCATTGTCATCTTCCCTTCACACGCATCGATAATAGATCGTCCTTTAGCTAGGAATGGGCGCCCCAAAATAAATGGGACTTCCAAATCAGGCTCGTAGTCCAAGATGATGAAATCAGCTGGGAATATGAATGATGCCACCTGAACCAGTACATCTGCAATTACTCCCTCAGGATGGGCTAGGGAGCAGTCAGCCAATTGTAAAATCCCTGTTGTTGGGCGTGGTTCACCCAATCCCAACTGCTTGAACACAGATAGTGGCATCAAATTAATACTTGCCCCAAGATCNGAGGTAGCTTGCTTTGAATTCTTGAGCTAACTTCCTCAGTGAGTGCCACCGTTTTGAACTCAGTCAGCCTTCGTTTACTGGCCACAATGTCCTTGATATACTTAGCATATTTGGGTACCTCCTGCAGAATGTCTACCAGTGAAATATTGATTTGAACCTGCTTCAAGAGATCAATGAACTTTTTGTATGCTGCATTATCTTTCACCTTTTGCAACCTTTGAGGGAATGGAGGGGGTGGCCTTGCAACAAATGGTGGGGGTTGCTCAGCACTCGCCTCCTTTGCTGGCTTATCTGATTCTTTCGGGTTGTCTGAAGTTGATTCAATAGTGGTTGATCTCATCAAAATTTACCTGCTTTCTCTGACTGGGCTGGACTATCTCCAATTTCTTCCCATTTCTCAATGATATATCATTAACAGGTGCTTTAGGATTAGCTTCAGTGTCACTTGGAAGAGCCCCCGTTGGTCGGGTATTTTGAGAATGGAAAGTTGCCCCACTTGACGTTCTAAGTTTCTCATGGATACAGTATGGGCTTGGTGATCAGCCATTATTTTCTGATTGAAAGCAAGTTGGTCATTCATCATTCTCTTCATAATATCCTCAAGGCTTGCTGTTGGTTCAACCTGAGGTGGTTTGTACTGCTGTTGAGGTGCTGGATGCATGTAATTATGCTGAGTGCTCTAGTTTCCACCCCAAGAGAAGTTTGGGTGGTTTCTCCAGTTGGGGTTATAAGTGTTTCCATATTGATTTGCTTGTCCCCTATTAGCGTTACCCACAAAGCAGAAAGACTCTGGATTAACTGGGCATAGCTCACTTGAATGACCCTCTCCACAGACTTCACAAAATACCTGAATCTGTTGCACTGGTTGGGCCTGCTGCACTGGTTGGGCCTGTTGCACTGATTGAGATTGTTGCTTGTTAATGATCAGATTCATCTGATTGACTTGGTTAGTCAATGTGGAAATCTGGGCTGACAATGCTGAAACCACATCTAGTTCAAGAACCCTGGTGATTTCTGAACCATATTTCTCCCCATCTCACCTTGCCAGTCTGGATTACTTTTGGAGAATTTATCCAGTAATGCAAATATTTCATCATAATTCTTCTCCAACACCTGACCTCCAACTGCTGCATCTACCATAATTTTTGTTTGCGGTTGGAGCCCCTCAATGAAAGTGTGTACTAACACCTCGTTTGTCTGATTGTGATGAGGAAAGTCTTTGAGTAGCCCCTTGAACCTTTCCCATGCTGAATATAACGATTCAATTGTTTTCTTCCTAACGGAGACTACCTCACTCTTGATCTTTGCGGTCTTTCCTAAACCTTGCTAGAAATTTTCTCGCCAGATCATTCCATGTTGTGATGGAATTAGCTGGTTCTGCCTTCAGCCATCGCTTTGCTTCGCCCAATATAGATAATGGGAAAGGCGTGAGCCTCACATAATCTTGCGTGACCCCGTTAGTGATATAAGTATCACTAATCTCCAAGAAGTTCAAAAGGTGCTGCTGTGGATCCTCGTGTGGAAGACCCAAAAACTGCTCATTTGCATGAAGTAGTTGGATCATGCTCAGTTTCAGCTCAAAGTGCCCAGTGATTCTGGGCTTCACGATGCTGGAGGTGACATTAGCAATGCTTGGCATTGCCACCTCCTGAACTGCCATGTGTTGTTCCTCTGCCATTTTCAAAGGAAATCAGATGAAGTCCTGAAGATTGTCTGTATCTCTTGCTTCTCGCAATCTCCTGTGAAATGATCTCTCAGGTTCGGGGTCAAAGCCGTCAAGTCTATCCTGGCTTCTGACCCTACGCATTCACTCGAAGTTCCTGAGATTAGAGCAAAAATCACGTGACGTTAGACTCAATGAAATAAACAATTAAAGCAAGTAACTAAAAAGTAGTCTATATTCAAGTCCCCGGCAGCGGCGCCAAAAACTTGTTGGTCCCAAACCGCACACGCAAGTATGCGTGGTCGTAGCAAGTAATATAATGTTAAATCGAATGTCGAACCCACAGGGACTTGCGAAACTACTTATTGAATCACTATAATTGCTATTTAATCGAGCCAAAACAAAATCCAAGAATATAACTAATTTATTCTACGATTATATGATCTAATAATCAAGTTACGAGAATATTGTTGTGTATTCAATAGAGACAAATATTCCAGGGTTGTGATCAATTCATCATTCATATTGCATTCTAATTAACTCCCCCTTTCATACAATTCACTCATGGTTGCTAATTAATCGATAATTGCGCTCGTAGCCTTCTCCCGAAGTACTACTCGCCTATTCTCAAAGAATAACGCCTATATTCCTATGAAATTAATCTATTAGAACGCACTAAGATTACGATGTTTAATTAAGCACGGTGACTAGGTATATTCCTATCCTAACCACAAATCCGCTCCCCTGAAGGGTTAAGATCGCGCTCTCTTCAATTCTTCTCTAATCTATATACGGCTTTCCCAAGCATAACATAGATAGTATATATAACCAAATTGATGGCCAAACAATTAAGCAACTAAACGCAGAATTGAAGAAACAACCATATATTGAGCGAATTATAATCAAGGTTAAGTTAATATCGAATAATAATTTCATGGCTAAACACAACCCCAGAACAATTGGTGTTTATCCACTCATACTAGAATTAAACAATTGCATAAGTTTTTGCATCAATAGAAAATATTAGATTAAGATGAAGAAAACTGATAATCCTTTGCTTCTTCAATGATCTTGTGTGTATATTCTCTCCAAAAATGGAATCCTCCCCTCAAAGTTGTGTTTTTGGGTCTATTTATATGTTTGGGATAAACCCTAAATGTGTAGGAGACTTCTATCCCTACCGGGAAACACTTTAAAACCTTTAAAACTCGGAGTTGACTGGACCAGGCACCCAGGCGTTAAGCCCCAAACGCCCCCTTAACGCCAGGGTAGACCTGGCGTTAGGGGCCTAACGCCTGGCTAACGCCAGGGTCACCCTGGCCTTAAGGGCCAAACGCCCCCTTAACGCCTGTGCATGCCTGGCTTTAAGGGCCAAACGCCCAGGTATTGCCCGGGTCATTCCTTTTCGACTCTTGAGCGTATTTTTGACGTCTATGCACCCATTTAGCTCGGCTTCTATCTCCAATTCACCTACACATGAAATAGACTCCATTGTGCACATATAACGTGTATTTTTATCACAAAAGCACATAAAATGTAAGGTATATAATGCTTAAAACTATGAATTCTAGCCACGCATCAACTACCCCTTAGGAATTGGGTCTTCTATGTTGATTGTATTCCATGTACGTGAGGTGACTAGTGCGTACTCGGACTTATTTGCAAATAGGTTGGACTTTTAGGATTCTTAGGTCCCTATATCTCCGGCGTATGAAGTGGTAACTGTTATGGTTGAGTTCTGATTACTAGCTTCATCCTCCTATGTTTGAATTTGATTTCCTTGACTTCGATTCCTCTTGTTGATTATTTGATCTTAATTTGACTTAGCTTAATATTTTTCCTCTTCTATCACTATGCTAAAATTTCTTCACGAACTGCCTAATTGATTAGAATTAGTATCATCGAGTCGTATAATTGTTTATCAAGAATTGAAATATCTATAGTTTTGCGTCAAGCATGCACGTGATTCGTATATGATGATTTACATGATTCACCTTAAATCTTACTTAGGTATATTTGGCCATCACTAGCATTGGCAGTGTTTCCTTGGTTCCTCTTAAAATTGAATATTTGCTTAACCTGAGTTTATTCCGTGAAACAAACTATTAGGCGAGATTGGTTATAGTTGTTTCCCTTGCCGGGATGATTGGTTCTCTATTTATTTACTTGAGTATTGTGCATTGTTGTGGAAATTGTTAGGTTTTCTCCCCTTTACATTGTTCATTGATACTTGGTTTCTCCCCAAGTGACTTCTGCTTATTAGTGAGTTTTGCCACTATTTTGATTGAAGTTCTCGTGTTGAACTTATCGTCGCACCTGGCATTGTATCGCATATTTATAATGGGACTGCGGGCTATGACCTGAGACTTTCCCTTGCATTGAATTTCATGATTATCTATTGAGTTATGGACTGAGTTCCGGTGGTTTATCATCGAGGATATTTGGATTGTAAAGTGTACATGTATGCATTACATTGAAATGTATAGCTGAAAGGCAATTATCTCCGAGAAAAGTAGTCCCGAAGGACCCTATTTTAAAAAGTATATTTGCAAAAAATGATATTTGAAAGGAGCAGTATTTAGGAAAGTATATTTGAACAAATGATATTTGAATAAGCAGCATTGGGAGAGTATATTTTAATACAACGTATTTTAAGGGAACTATGTTCTGACGAATTGTTTTTATAAAAATGTATACATATACATTCAGAAAAAGTATACTTCAAATAAGATTTTCCTATATCTTGAAAAGGTTGTATTTTCAAAAGTTTTCGACATAAGCTCACGTTTTAAAGGTTTTTACTCGAGGATTTGACTGGTTCTATTGAGCCTACTTGCTACTACTTGATGTGAGTAAATTGATGTGGTGCTAAGTTTAAGTGTTGTATGGTATTGTCATTCCCGAATTTCGCTTGTGTGTTGTCCTTTCCTCTTTGCGTATTTCTGTCATGCTATTTCGTTGCTTTAATTACTGCGCTTCCTTCCGCTTGTTATTTTCCTACCGTTAATTATATTCGAAGATTTTAGATAGATATTTTGTGACGGCTATTACTGCGATGTTTTTTATATATTAGACCAGTGGGTGTCCGGACTAGTCCTCGTCACTACTTCACCGAGGTTAGTCTTGATACTTACTGGGCACCGCTGTAGTGTGATCATACTACACTTCTGCACATTTTTGTGTGCAACTTCAGGTTATAGTTGTTGGTAGCTGCGCAGATTGTTGCTGAGGAGACTCAAGGCAACCTGCTGCTGCGTTCGTAGGCTTCGGAGTCACCTTCCTACTTTATTTCTATTCAACTGTACTTACTTATTCCTAGACAGTTGTACTTAGATTTGATAGAAAGATTTCGTAGAGCTTATGACTAGTACTACCGGGTTTAGGAAAGTTTGTTCATTCTGTTGAGATTTTATATCGAGATTGCTAGCTTTATTTTATTATTGTTGTTATTCAGTAACTGTTAGGCTTACCTAGTCCCTAAGACTAGGTGCCATCACGATACCCACCAGAGGAAAATTTAGGTCGTGACAACCAAATAACACGGATGCATTCCTATGACAAACAGGGACAATACCTGTGATGACCGAATCTGAAGCAACGGCCTCTGAGCGGGCTGGAGGAGCATAATATATGGCTGGCCTCCCCCTCTAGGGAAACCTCGACCTCCCCGACACCTCGAGCTGTCTGAGAAGGTGGGGTAGTAGCTGGGGCTGGAAGAATAGTTGGGGTAATCTCTGATCACATGACGAGGGTCACCACATCCAAAACAACCCCTCGGAGGACGTGGCGGCTGCTGCTGACTCTGAACTGGCCTGCTGGACTGGCCAGTGATAGTAGCACAAGTAGGAGGCACCTGAGATACTTGTGGTGCATAATAAGGCTCCTGAGGTCTAGGAGGAGCTGGAATACCACTGACTGCTGAAAGAGCAGAATGAATGGGGCGACTCACAAAACCCCTACCATAGCATGCTGCTGGTGCATGGGCTCCTGAAAAATGACCAGTCTCTCGAGACCTCTTGACCTATCTCTCCTCCCTGTCCCGGGCTAACATGGTCTCAATCCTCTGGGCAATACTCACAGCTTGATGGTAAGTAATATCGGTCTCCAGATCTCTATTAATGCTAGTCCGAATACTGGGGTGGAGTCCCTCAATAAAGCGTCGAACCCTATCTCTGACAGTGACAACCAAAGCCAGTGCATGGCGAGCCAAATAACTGTAACGGACTGCATACTCTGACACAGTCATGGTACCCTGGCGTAGCTACTCAAACTCCGCACACCAAGCATCACTGAAGCTTTGAGGGACAAACTCAAGTAAGAACATCTCGGAGAACCGAACCCAAGTAAGTGAGGCTGCCTCGTTTGGGCTCCTCAGCTCAACAACACGCTACCGCTGATAAGCTGCTCCCCTCAGCTGGAAATCAGTGAAAGAAACCCCACTCGTCTCCCCAATACCCATAGCGCGGAGAATGCGATGACACCCCTCAAGAAAACCAGGGCGTCATCTGAAGCTAGTCCGCTGAACTCAGGTGGGTGGTACTTCTTGTACCTCTCAAGTCTCAGCTACTCTACCTCATGAACAACTATCCTAGTCTCATGCTGAGCTGGAGCTGCTGGGGGCGTAGGAATATACTCTGGAACCTGCCCAATATGAACCCTCTGCTCAGGAGTACGGGCTGCGGGAGTCTGTGTCCCTCCCCCGGTCTGGGATGTAGTTGGAGCTATCGGAAGTAGTCCCGCCTAGACAGAGTACTGAAAGCACTCAAGAACTGAGTCAATGTTTCCTGGAGGGCTGGAGTAATAGTAGGGACCTCCTGTGCCACTCCAACTGCGGCCGCTGGGGACTTCTCTTCCTCTGCTCTAGCCGGCGCTCGGGCTGCACCGCATTCTCATCCTCTGCCCCGTCCCCTACCTCTGGTGGCAGACTGGGGGCTCAAGTGCCTGGTCATCAATACAGTCGATGCGGGTGCGAACCATCTCTAAGCAAGAATAGAATAAAGTTTAAGAATTTGATGATAGTAACTAGCACTATAAGGAATTCCAAAGAATTTGATTGTTCTTAACAGTTACATAGCCTCTCGAAGATAGATACAGACGTCTCCGCACCGATCTGTGAGATTCTAATAAATCGGCTTGTGACTCTTATGAACCTAGACGCTCTAATACCAACTTGTCATGACTCGAATTACCCTCTGAACGGTGTCGTGACGGAACGTAGTCTCTATGACTAGGTAAGCCTAAAATTTGCGGAAAATAAGACAAAACTATAATAGAAACAGTAAAGAAGAAGCAATACTTTAAAATTTAGCCGCTTGGCATTTATAACTTTTACTTCCCAAAACTCGAAACATCACAAAGTCACAAACTCTGAACTGATGTAGCTCTATACAAAGGAATAAGGAAAGTGTATCTATATATCTCCTATATCTATACTAGAGTAGGAAGGGGACTCATGAGATCCTACGGACGCGGCAGAATTACCTCGCGGTCTCCTAAGCAGTTGCTAAGATACGCCTAGCCACTGTACGGTGCACTGATACCTGGATCTGCACATGGGGAAAACATGCACAGGAAAGGGTGTGAGCACTCCACATTCGGTACTTAGTAAGTGCCAAGCCTAACCCCAGTCAAGTAGTGACGAGGTCAGGTTGAGGCTCTACTGATTGTTAAAACAAGTCAATTATAAATTCAAAACAGTGAAATATAGATAAGCAATGATAAACATGATGAATGGAAACTGGAAAAAAAATTAATAATAGAAAGAGAGCCCTCGGCTCAGCGCAACATATATCTCAATTGTAAATATGCAATGCAGTACAAGGGGAAAGCTACCGAATCTCAGTCCGTAGTCCCAATTTAAATATGCTATGCAGTACAGGGGAAAGCTCCCGGATCTTCATCCTTAGTCCTAATTTAAATATGCATTGCAGTACAGGGGAAAATATCCCGGATCTCCGTCCGTAGTCCCAGTTTAAATATGCAATGCAGTACAGGGGGAAAGCTTCCGGATCTCGGTCCGTAGTCCCAATTTAAATATGCAATGCAGAAGTATGTCAGATACGACTTAATTAAACAGTTCAGGAAAAACAACAGACTACCTAAGCATGGTGCAACTAGTAGCAAATAATAGGAAATCAAGTAAGGACAGGTAGGCATGCTTGTTCTTAAGCTAACTACTCATTTAAGACAGGAAATCATAATATTGGAATGAAAATGAGTGATGCCATGGAAGGAAAAGTGGAATTTTAGCAACAATGACCTGTGTACGCCCTCGTCACCTCACGTACACGGCGTCCACGTATCAAAATCAGTAGAAAAATGCCTAAGGGGAAGTCCCCAACACAGAGTTAGGCAAACCACTTACCTTGACTGCTAATCAACTCAATACCACTCTCTTGCCACAAGTATCCAACTCCGGGTGACCCAAATCTAGTCAATTCGATTGCATAATGTAAATATCATTGCAAGGAAACAAAATAGCTAATAAGTTCGAAGCTAATAGGCAAAATTAGGAAATTTGCCCAAAAAGTCCCCTAGTCCCACGTCTCAGAATCGGGTAAAAATTATATTTTCCGGACACCCATTCACTCACGAGTCTAATCATATAAAAATCTCTCAAATCTGATGTCAAAAACCCACTGAAAACTCAATAATTCTGTCTATGAAGTTCATCCAATTTTTCCCAAATTTTCCACCCAAATTCGAATTTTAAAGACTAGATTTAAGTTAGAAATCATGGAAATTAATCTATGTTGGGTAGAAATCACTTACCCAAGTTACCCAGGTGCAAAAGCCTCCAAAAATCGTCTCTCCCGAGCTCTCAAATTCGAAAATGGTGAAAATAACATAAACCCTCGGATTGGGTCTTTAAAAACTGCCTAGGTATTTCTTCTATGTGATCGCGTACAGTGAGTCACGATCACGGAGAGCATTCAGCCACACGCCTATAAACCTTCATCGCGACTGCGTGACTGCGATCGCGGACCTTCACCACCCAGAGCTACACGATCATGGTTGGTGCCACGCAACCGCGTAGAATAAATATTGAAACTCCCCCAGACCAAGAATACACTATGCGAACGCGGTCCAGGTTGTGCGATCGCGAAGACCAAGATTCCAACACACTGCAATCGCGAACCTCTTCTTGCTATCGCAGAGAACAAATCGCGGAACCTCTCACGTTTACCTTGCGCGATCGCGGGTAACCCTTGTTATCGCAGAGAGCAAAATACTGCTGTAGAAAAACCAGAAAATCAGCTAAGGCTATTAGGCCAAAAATGCCCGTTTGAACACCCGAAATACACCCGAGGCCCCAGGACCTCAACCAAAATTACCAACCAACCCTAATACCTCATTCAAACTTGGTGGAGCCTTAAAAACACATATCATAACATCAAAATCATCAAATATGCATAGATTCAAGCCTAAGAACTTATGAAATTTCTAGAATTCACATTCGCTGCCGAAACACGTCTAAACTCATCCGAATGACCTCAAATTTTGCACACATATCATAAATGACATTACGGACCTGCTGTCGCTTTATGAATTCCATTCCGAGTCCTATATCAAAATTTCACCTATCGGCCGAAATCACCGAAATTCTAACTTTCGCCAATTCAAGCCTAAATCTACAACCGACCTCGAAAACACATTCCGAACACGCTCCTAAACCCGGAATCACCCAACGGAGCTAACAGAGTCGACGAAATTCCATTCTAGTCCCGTCTTCACACAACTCTAGCCATGATTTCAAAGGCTAAAATCCACATTTAAGGACTATGTGTCCAAAATCACTCCGAATTTTACCACTCAATACTCCGACAAGTTTCAATAACATAAATTGACATGGGAGAAGCAGTTATTAGGGGATCGGGCGCTAACTCTCAAAACGACCGACCGGGTCGTTACATTAACTGATTTCTCTCCTTTTGCCTTATTTTATATTACTGATTTCTCTCCTCTTGCTCTATAGGTAGCAAGCCTTACTCTTTTGATGACAAATATGTCCAGATGTTCCGAAAAGTCAATTCTATAACACTTAACACACAACCAATACTCTGCAAGATCAGTTGGATTTAGCGTTAAACTTAGAAAGCAAACTCAAGGAAAAGAATAAGAATTTGGAGAGACAACAAGAGTGGTTCAGGGGTCCTATAGAGAAGATGAACTACATGGAGGCTTCAATGTTGAAAGAGGAATTGGAGGATTTGCTCTTGAAGGTGAAGAACTATGGTACTGAACGTGGTTATGGTTACGAAAATGGAAAGTGGAAGGCTGAATAAAAGCTACAGCTAGTTTTTTTTTTTAATAATAGTTCGTATTATTTATTTTTAAAGGTGCGCAATAATAAAAGTTGTCGTCACGTGACTAGGATGTCATAGGTATAAACCACAGAAATAACATTCTGCACATAGCAGAAGTTTAATGTGGGGCTGTTCTAGTTAATCATTTTTTTTGGGGTTGGGTATTATGTGATGTTTTGGTGAAATCTACTACGTATGCGTAATAAAAAATATGATTATGATGGAATATAAGTAGGGTTATAAAAATGATATTTTAGTTTCAAATAATTCAAAAAATAAAAATAAAAATAAAAATAAAGTAATATAATGCTATTTTTTAAAAACATAATACTACATGACATATCACATATACTTATTATATTACAAATAATCAGAATAGAGTCTTCAAAACAATATCTAACCTAGAGAGATAACCAAAAAATTCTAAAATAAAAAACTAACTTGAAAAAAATAAATTAAAGAATACAAAAAAAAAAAGAAAAGAAAGAAATTAAGCATAAAGAAGGAAAATGTAAACGTGGAAGGAAAGTACGAATTAGAGGCCAAACCTTTTTGTACTTTGTATTTTGCAGATAAAGATTTAAAGTGTATTTGTTTCTCAAGTAAACGACAAAAAGGAAAGATTGTAAAATTAAGATAAACAATTAAGAAATACACTTCAGACCTTTGTCTGGCATATCGACCGTCATCGATGCATATCGATAGACGCCGAGGGTGAGGTAGACACACTTCCTTGATGAAGGTCTTTCGAGGTCAAAATCTTCCATCGGATGGTCCGAGTTATTCGATCATCGCTTGTCCATAACATCATATCATCAACTTCCGTTAACTTAATTCTTGAGAAGTCCATATCTATTTCCAGTGTGTTGCAGATCTCTCAGTCCATATAAAGGGGCGGTTCTTCAAATTTAATGTTGCTTTTCAATTTTATAGGAGTATAACTGGTACATTGCTATCTTATTAAGATGAAATATAACTTTCAATGATTCTAATAAACATATTACGAAAATGGAGATAGATAATTCAAAGAAACTAATAAAATAATTAGATAAGCATAACCTATATGTTCTTTCCATTTTTTCCCGCAAGTGGGCATTTGCCATATTAATTAGTATCTTTACACAAGTAAGCGTTATATGTTTATTTTTTCTAGTTGGTATACATAAGTTATATATTGATTTGTTTACCTAGAAAATAGTGATAACAATGATATTTGATTTGTGATTTTAAAAATATGTGATTTATTCCAATACTAGTATATAGACAAGAAATATTAAGTATGAATGAGAAGAACTGATGAACCAAACCAGTGTTATCAAAGGCATAGGGACCTCGAGTTCCATAGCCTCGGGGTCTCGAGGTGATTATGAACAAAAAAGTATGAACAATAAATTAAGAGCAATCAAGCTGAAGAATAATTGTTGAGCACAGTAAACGAGAAAAACATAATAGAATGTTCTACTGCAGTGAATCTAATGGTCCTTTTACAAATGATTGGGGTCCCCTTATATAGGAACGGAAAACCTTAATATGGTACATTTCTAATTGTGACAAACAATTCTATTAGTACAACTGTATAACAACCTACTATGGATTTGTACTAACTCGTACAAATCTTATCCCACAATTTACGCCTTGATCCACGAGTCCTTGAGAGATTCCCGTTTTTCCTTGAGTGTCATTGAAATCGTACTGTCTCGAGGTAGACCATGTCAGGCCCTCGATTTGCTTCCTGAGGTGTGCACATCCCGGCCAGACTTGATTCTTACTTCGGGTTTTTCGAATCTCGAGCTCGAGGCATGATTAAGCCTTCGAAATCGAGCTCCCCGATTTTGACCGTATACAGATAGTCCCCGCGTTTCTTAGAATGAAATGACAAGAAATGATTTCAACTTTAACTCTTCGATGCCCTAATCATGACGTCAGACCCGTGAGGTCGATTAGTGTGACTGAAAGGTCGTGCAAGAGTTACGTCTGCACATCTTTCGAGGAGTCATTAATTAAAAGCGGCTTTTGGCTAGCTATTTGGTTTCCCCAACACGCACAAATGGCCTCTATAAATACTTCAACCCATTTCCTTTGCTGACTTTACTTTCTTCAACATACTCAAAACCTACTATTCTCTTATTTCCTCTGTGATTATACCTTTCTTGTGTTCATTTTGCCATCAACGTTCGTTTTTTTCTTCTGAATTTATAGTAACAATGACGAACACTCCCAAGACAGTTTCACACAAAGAGAAGGCTTCTTCGTCTTCACGCGTATCAAGAGCAAAACGGCGGTACCTCCTCGTATTGAATAGTGCACCCCCGGGTCGTGTGATATGTCTTCCGATTTCAAAGTTGACAGACCTACTTCGATCCCGGGTCGATGCGAGCCTATGTCTCGGTATATCAGCTTGATAACCGAACTCAAACAAGTAAAAGCAGATTTCCGTTGGGCAGACACGGTGAACGTGGAGATCCTTTCACCCGAAGAAGATATCACCACTTTAAAAGCAGGGTACCTAAGTGTGTATACCTACCCATTCACCTTAGGCCCTGCAGATCCTTCTCTACCCCACCTAGACCCAGTGATTCTCGACTTTTGTCGACAATACCAAGTGAAGTTAGGCCAAATCCACTCTTCTTTTTGGAGAATTCTTCACTTGATTAGATACTTCTCGAGCAAGGTCGAGGGGATGTCTTTTACCCTCAACCATCTGATCAGTCTATACAGCCCTCGTCTCTATTGAGGTGGCCTGATAAAATTACAGCATCGGTCTTCGAAGTCTTTCTTCTCCAGCATCGACGAAGATAAAGATTGAGGGCGGATGAGCCGCTTCGTCCGAGTCATGACCTCCGACCTGATTCCCATTGAAAAGATGTCGTTCCCAGAGGAATGGAATATGAAGCGTAAGTACCGACTTGTCGAGTATGATTCATTACTTTGGTGGTCCCATCTTCTTTTGAACTAACTCATTTTTTGATGATACAACCGTCGCTTGGTATCCAGGTGCAGTTGTGGACCTCCCGGCATGGGTTCGACAATTGGATTCCACTTCCCGCCGAGCGCGTCTGGCACAATTTGGCCAAAGGCTTATGGGAGGCCAAAAATCACAGTGAGATTTCATCATTTTCCTATCCAAATCCCTTAGACAAATATTCTTTAGAAAAATACCTCACATTGCATTTGTGCAGGCCTCGGGGACACTGTTTCGATGAGGTCGCCCCCACTTGGTGAGGAAGAAACCCCAAAACCTACCAAAGATAAGAAGAGGAAGAAAGAGTCGCCGGCGAACTCCCTGAAGCCGAAGAAAACCAAGGTGCGAAAGCCTAAGGTCGATACAGTGGCCTTATCTCTGGAAACTGTAGAACGTCTTCGTGCTGGGGACGAAGAGGAAGAAGATGTTGAGGGCGAAGATGACCGCCTGTTAGTGATTCGGAGAAGAGGAAGCACTGATGCTTCAAAGGCTGCTGAACTGAAGGCTACTGCTATGGTCTAATCTCAAGCCTGAGGGGGTCCCTGAGGGGAGCTCGAGCAAAGTCCTCGAGCCAACCAGTGACAAGGAAGCACCTTACATCATAGGGAACATGATTGATAAAGTTAGAGATCCCAACCCGAGGTGCCTCGAAGGCGAGAGAACGCCCCAATTGAATTATTCGAGGTGATTGATGTGGATGTCTCGTTGTTCTCTGCAGGGAAGATACGGGATGCCCAAGATATGAAGAATCCCGATGTGGTAACATCCCACGGGGAGGACGACATATTCATAGAATGCTTTGCCATAATCGAAGAGGTCCCCGATCTTGACGCCTCATTCATCTTCGAAGAGGCTAAGAAGCTTTGAAAGCAGTTAAACTTTGCCTTAACAATTGTAGTTAGAGTTTGGTTTTTGCCTTTCTGACTCCCTTTCTTCGTGATAGGGTCGTGATGGTCTATGAACGAGCTTTATTCAAGTATTGGACTGAGCTTGCTCGTTGTGAAGATGAGCCTAGGGAGCTCATGTCAGAGATGGACGAACTCAAGGCTCTATATGCCAAAAAAGAGGGGGAACTCAAGGATCTTCGAGCAAGTTCGGAGGAGGCTTCCCAAGAGCAGGTCAAGCTCGTTGAAAAACTAACATAGACTTTGTGGGTTTACTTTGTATCTTCCTTGCTTCGGTGCCTAATACTTTAATTATGCAGCTTCATCAGAGGGTCGATCTGGTGGAACAACTTCGGGAGGAGCATAATAACAAAGAGGCTGAAACCCTCGGGTGGAAGCAAAATATGGACCGTCTGGACTCCGAGAAGGATACTCTTTGGGAAAAATTGAACTCGATCGAGCACCAGCTTCAAAGTGAAAAAGAATAGAGCCGTAAGTTCAAGGAGCTTTACACTGAGACGGCCGCAGAACTATCCAAAGTCATGTCCGAAGTTGATGCATTTGTGTCCTCCTATCGTACCGATGATGCTACTGTAAATGCTCGGGCTCGGGAGATATCTGCTGCTGCCGAGGTCAAGTTAACATGTTCCATCAATCCGCTAAGCTGGAGTCTCGAAGGTGCACTCTCGAGGAGGTTCATGCTAAAAGGCTTTGACATGTCCGCCGAAATCGAGAAGGTGAAGGCATTGTAAGAAGAGGCAGCTGCATTACTTTCTACCAACGAGGATTCTGC
Source organism: Nicotiana knightiana (assembly GCA_005239525.1). Lineage (NCBI taxonomy): Eukaryota > Viridiplantae > Streptophyta > Magnoliopsida > Solanales > Solanaceae > Nicotiana > Nicotiana knightiana. Next base: position 12,792 of record ML382374.1, on the reverse strand, counting down.
CAGCGGCCCTTATAATGAGGGAGATGAAGGTGAAGTCCCTGAAGAGGAGGAGGAGAAGTCCCCCAAAGGTGAGGCTACCGAAGATGTAGATCCAGTGGATACCGCCTCCGAGCAAGTGACCCCGGGAGTAGATTAGGTTCTTTTTCCTTTTGTGTAAGGTCCCTGTGTGGAGGTATTGTATATGTATTTTTGAATCATATAAAGAATTTATTTTCATCATCTTCTTCTCGTGTTAAATTCCGTTTTGTCTTCAGTTGTGAAACGAAATTTGTTGTTGTAGACAATCGGTCCGCCTATTGGGCTTAGAATATAATACCCCTAGGTTCTTCGTTTGATCAATGATCGACAACAGGTTACCACTTGAGGTTTAGTCTTTGAGCTAATCTTTTATTTGAATCAATGTTAATTCGGGGTGAATGGACTTTTGAGTCCGAGCTATATAAGGTCTCAAGCATGGTGTGCTTCGGCCTTTGTGCTCTTTAAGTATTGGCCCTTAGGCTTTAAAATATCAGCCCTTAGGCTCTTTAGACTGGCCCTTAGTCTCTTTTAGGTTGGCTCTTAGGCTCTTTTAGGTAGGGCCAATTCGGCCTATAAAATAACTATAGTTTTTCCTTCTTTCTGGCCAAAGACTTAGTGGAATTTTTGGTATGCCTTAGCATGTATGTTTTTTATTCATGTTTGATTTTTCGGAGGTTCGATTGATTGGAACCTCGTTTATAAGTTGATATGTAGTGATAATTGAATACCTCTTGAGGTTTTTTTAAAGACTGGTATTATCAAAGCCTCCATATTATTCGAGGGCTGATTTTATCGAAGACCTTTATAGTTTGCTTTTGCCGAGGGTAGCCTGGTTTAACCGGTTTTTTGAAGTATTTGAAGGCCTTTAGTTTTTATGGAAGAAGTCGGACATTTCCGAGCCGTATTATTTCGGACGTAACCTTTTCATATGACTGTAGTCTTTTTATATGGCCTCTCAGAGATGCATGGCAAGTAGAGTTTGAGCAGTTGCGCCAGGGTTCTATGACCGTGTCAGAGTATACGGACTGATTCAGTGATTTGGCTAGGTATACACCAGCCTTGGTTGCTACTATTAGAGAGTTGGTCCATCGATTTATCGACGGGCTTAACCTTAGTATCAGATTTAGCATGTCCCGAGAGTTGGAGATGGGTATCGCATACCAGCAGGTAGTGGGGATTGTTAGGATATTGGAGGGTATGTTGACTCGGGAAAGAGAGGAGAAGGAGGCCAAAAGGCCTCGAGATTCTGGCACATACAGTGGTACCCGTGCCCCAACTGCAGCTCGTCATAGTAGGGGCTATATGAGTTGCCATGTTCATTTAACACTTCCAGCTTCCAACGGAATTCCGGCCACTCCTAGGCCTCAGGCTCCCTGTTATTCACCGCCATTATCTAGTGAACCTTCTGCACGGGGTGCTTTCAGTGTCCGGCCGATCAGGCCCAAGCCAGCCTCACCCCACGTCCTCCGGGAGCTTGCTTTCAGTGTGGTGACACTCGTCATATGGTGAGGGATTGCCCCAAATTCAGGAAGGGTGCACCTCCATAGGCTACTCAGGCTCCACGTATTCCACCGAGTCCTCATGCTTCTCAATTCATGCTCACCGCACCAGCTGCGATGCCACCTGCACTGCCAGCTAGAAGTGGAGGTCGAGCAGGCAGAGGTCACCCTAGAAGAGGAGGACAGGGAAGATACTATGCTCTTCCTGCTAGGATGGAGGCAGTTGCATCTGACTCTATCATCACAGGTATTATTTCGGCCCGTTATAGAGATGCATCAGTCTTATTTGATCCAGACTCCACTTATTCATATGTTTCGTCTTATTTTGCTCCATATTTGGGCGTATCCCGTGATTCTTTGAGTTCTCCTATCTATGTGTCTACACATGTGGGAGATTCTATTGTTGTTGACCGTGTGTACCAGTCGTGTTTAGTTGTTCTAGATGGTTTTGAGACCAGATCCGATTTATTGTTGCTCAATATAGTAGACTTTGATATTGGGCATGGATTGGTTGTCGCCCTATCATGCTATCCTACATTGTCACGCCAAGACGATGACGTTGGTTATGTCAGGTCTACCACAGTTAGAGTGGAGAGGTACTTTAGATTATATTCCTAGCAGGGTTATTTCATTTGTAAAGGCTCGGTGGATGGTTGAGAAGGGATGTGATGTGTATCTGGCATATTTGAGGGATGTCAATGTTGATACTCCTACCATCATGTGAGTTCCGACAGTGAGGGGTTATCCAGATGTATTCCCAGCGGATCTTCTAGGCATACCGTGACAGAGATATCGAATTTGGTATTAATTTGTTACCGGGCACTCAGCCCATTTCTATTCCACCCTATCATATGGCCCCAACAGAGTTAGTAGAGTTAAAGGAACACTTGCAAGAGTTTCTTGATAAGGGCTTCATTCGGCCTAGTGTGTCTCCTTGGGGTGCTTTGGTTTTATTCGTAAAGAAGAAGGATGGTTATGTGTGTATGTCTATTGATTATCGCCAGTTGAACAAGGTTACAGTGAAGAACATGTACATTTCCACGTATTGATGATATATTTGATCAGCCACAGGGTGCCATAGTGTTCTCTAAGATCGACTTGCATTTAGACTATCATCTGTTGAAGATTTGGGAGTCAAATAACCCGAAGATTTCCTTCAAGACTCGTTATTGACATTACGAGTTCCTTGTGATGTCTTTTGGGATGACCAATGCCCTAGAATCATCATGCACTTGATGAACAATGTACTTCAACCCTATGTTGACTCATTCGTCATTATGTTTATTGACAACATTCTGGTGTACTCCCGGAGCCGGGAGGATCATGAGCAGCACCTGAGGATCATGCTCCAGACCTTGAGAAACAAGTTATATGCAAAAATTTTAAAGTGTGAATTCTGGCTAGATTCGGTGGCATTTTTGTGTCATGTAGTATCAAGAGAGGGGATCAAGGTAGATTTGAAGAAAATGAAGCATTGCAAAGTTGGCCCAGACTTTCTTCTGCTGCGGCGATCCGGAGTTTTTTGGGTTTGGCAGGGTAGCATCTATGACTGGATTGACCTTGAGAGGTGCTCCGTTCAGGTGGACCGAGGAATGTGAGGAGAGATTTTAAAATCTCAAGACTGCTTTGACTACAACCCTAGTGCCGGTATTGCCTACAGGTTCGGGGTCTTATATTGTGTATTATGATGCATTGCGCATTGGTCTCGACACGGTGTTGATGTAGGGCGGTAGCGTGATTGCCTACGTGTCTATACATTTGAAGGTGCATGAGAAGAACTTTCCTGTCCACGACCTCGAGTTAGAAGCTATTGTTCATGCCTTGAAGATTTGGTGGCACTATTTGCACGGTGTCCCTTGTGAGGTCTACATCGATCACCGGAATCTACAATATATGTTCAAACAGAAGGATCATAACTTGAGGCAGCAGAGGTGGTTAGAGTTTCTTAAGAACTATGATATCACCATTCTATATCATCTCGGGAAGGCCAATATGGTGGCTGATGACTTGAGCCATAAGGCGTAGAGTTTGGGTAGCTTAACAGATCTACCGGTAGCAGAGAGGCAACTAGCCTTGGATGTTCAGGCCTTGGCCAACCAGTTTGTTAGATTGGATGTTTCTAAGCCGAGTCGAGTTTTGGATTGTGAAATTTCCCAATCTTCTCTTTATGATCGTATCAGAGAGCATCAGTATGATGACCTCCATCTTCTTGACCTCAAGGACACCATTCAGCACGGCGATGCCAAGGAGGTCACTATTGGAGATGACGGTGTATTAGGGATACAGGGGAGGCAATGTGTGCCCAATGTAGATGGCTTGCGTGAGTTAATTCTCTAATAGGCTCAGTGTTCGCAGTACTCCATTCATCTAGGTGCCACAAAGATGTATCAGGACCTGAGGCAGCATTGTTGGTGGAGGAGAATGAAGAAGGACATGGTGGAGTATGTATCTCGGTGCCTAAGTTGCCAGCAAGTGAAGTATAAGAATCAACGGCCAGGTGGATTGTTTCGGAAGCTAGAGATTTCATAGTGGAAATGGGAGCGGATTACTATGGATTTTGTTGTTGGTCTCCCACAGACTTAGAGGAAGTTCGATGCAGTTTGGGTGAATATGGATAGATTTACCAAGTCAGCTCATTTCATTCCAGTAGTGACTACTTACTCTTCAGAGCATCTGGATCAGGTTTACATTCGCGAGATTTTCAGGCTTCATGGCGTGCTAGTATCTATCATCTCTGACCGGGGTACTCAGTTTACATCGTGGTTCTGGAGAGCCATACTGCATGCGTTAAGTACTCGTGTGGAGTTGAGTACAACATTTCACTCTCAGATAGACAAATAGTCTGAGCGCACTATTCAGATATTGGAGGATATGCTACGTGTGTGTGTGATGGATTTTTTTTT
>MDKJ01234862.1:0-18693 GCA_005239525.1 Nicotiana knightiana | reverse complement strand
AATCACACTCAAATCTTCCAAGCAAATTGCAATCATGACAAGTAGTAGTGGAAGAAAAGCCAAGGTTGTCGATTTTTTTTATAGGAAGTGTAGAATCAATGCCTAGTACGAATTCTTGAAACCTCTAGATGCTCTAATGTATTCTTGCAAAAGATAATACCCAATAACTAGGCAAACCAACATACCAATCCAACTATTCCTAAAGGTATCCGCCAACAAACTTGGAGCCACCACCATTATAGTAAAACTATATTGCTAACTTCAGGATAGTGGCTATAACAGATTTTTATAATTCAGAAGACTAACTAGCTTCAGAAGAGTAACTTCGGAATACTAACTAGCTTCAGAAGGCTCTAGACTCTATTTTTAGATGGTCAAGAAATCATTTTACATTCAGATTATTTCATTAAGTGCTCACATACATGCATCTAATTCTAATGTAAAAAATGTGTAGAATATTTCAAAAGAACATTATTAGCAAAGAAGTATTATGTTTTCTTATAACCATACAATAACATATATGTTCCTTATAAAATAAAAAACTACATGTCTACTGATTTAGGCACATAACCATATAAGAACAAAATAAGAATGGAATGTCGACATGTAAAAGGTTTCTCAAGAAGAAGCTTTTAACTTACCCAGACCGAGAATCGACAATAACAACACCAAATATGCTTCAAATGATTCTTTCTGTGTGATTTTTTTTGTATTCATGTAGATTATAAAATGGAAAACTCCAAATTAGCACTCTCGTGTAGGAACTATTACCACTCAAGTCATTTCCATTATCAAATGGAAGACAGATGAAAAGCCTCTCCAGCTAAACAACCTACAAGGTGATATGCTTGCAAAACAGTCATCGTGCACAAATTCATATAGGCAAGGCTAATAACTGTTGATATGCAAATAAATAACAGTTCATCAACAACTTATAATTCATGACGCGACCTACAAAGTCGTTGTTGGCATAATCATGGTATTAAAATCCTAAAAGTTGAAAATGATTGCCAGAAGTTAGAAAGTCTTTTAACAGTTCACTTAGAGCAAATCAAGTTACTCAATAATGAAGAACAACGTCTGTAATGGGATCTCCTTTTCACTGCTATTAGCACCAAGATACTTCTCCTTGGAAGAAAGATTTAAAACCATAGATTACTGATAGTTGTTAGGAAGTAATTAGGATTGCCACTAGTGAACAATGAGCAGGAACCACCGTGCAATTGACACAATTTTAACAAGTAATTATCCGATCCAATTTTCCTTTTTTGTTTTGAAATAGTGCATTTCCACAACAGGAAGACCATACAAGTTTTCACTTATCACCTCAAGCAATTGATACAAAGTCTTGCTAAAGGATATAACTTTAGTACATAACATACATCACAGATGACTATGGAAAATAATGGACTTGGTCACTTATACATAACTGAATTACTTGAAAACCTACAACATAAGAATCTCATTTTTAAAACTAAAAGCACATAGTGAATCTGGTATTTCCTGAGCACATAACATACATCACTGATGTAATTCATGAGACTAGAAATAATGAATCTGGTATTTCCTTTGAGCTTTCTGGACTTGTTGGAAACTCGGTCAATCCATTGATAGCTGCCTTAAGCGATGTGCTCAAGTTTTTCACTTATTTTTTGGTCCAATTAAAATGCATTCAAGAGAATGGTAAATGATTTGATCAGACGAAGCTTAATAATTTCTAGTATTGATTATGAATGTACCAAAAAATTCTACTAATTAGTACAAGTAAACAATTGAACAGTCCCCTTTATTGCATAAGACGTACTTTCATGGATCGCTATATGCCTTATCTAATGAAGCAGAAAATATTTCCAAAATCTTCAATCAGTTTTCTCAACTCAAATTATGAGAACTGCTACTGATGAATTCTCTAGCAGTTAGAACAGATTAGTGTAGTCTTTTTTGGAAATTGTTCACTTTATTTCTCAGCTCAACTCATTTCAAGTATACTTACTTAACTTTAAGAATTCGCAAAGCGAATTTCCTCCACAAGAACAATCCAAAGATTACTATCAGTTTGACATCCAGTTCTGCTAGATAATGACATCCCTGTGAAAATAAAAAAATATACATTAATTACCTGCTATATATTTTCATCATATTTGGTTTTCTTCCATGTCAGAAATGGAATTGTCCTTCTAGATATAGATGGCTGGTTTAAAAGAAATTACTGATTTTCCAAATATTGTGTGTCTGTCGTGTCAAAATTTAATTAGTTAAGACTTTTTTTAGTACAATATATAGAGCATCAAGTTTCGATGCAACCCCAAACAGGAAGCAACTTATGAAGCTTTAAAGCCATCAATTATTCAATAGTTCAGCATGTAGATAGATAATGGTTAACAACATTATATTGTAACGGAAAATTCAAATAAATAGCGAAAATATTGCTCAAGTTAATCTAATTCCATTTAGCTTCAAGATTAGTCAAATTAACTCATATGAACCAATGATAAGCAAATAACACATTAAAATAGCAGAAATTGAATTTCTTTTTTTTCTGGAATCAGCTACTAAAAGCTTTGAAATTAGCTTCTTAGCTTCAGGGGAAACCAAGGTCGAAACTCATACTCAGCTTTGAAAACTTTCCTATACATTTTCAGCATATTCTTATGTTGAAATGGTAAAAATCCAGCAAAAAGAACATACAAAATTACCCGACAAGACCAAATAGCTGATTATGGAAGAGAAATCGTTTCTTCCATTGTACCTCCACGAAATCGATTACAGCAAAGCAACTTCTTTTCCCAAAGAAAAATAAAAAGATTAGGGATTTTAACATACCTGACAAATGATATTCGCATTTTGATTTGAGGGATTTTGATTTGGGTGGGATTTTAGCAGAAGAGTACTGATTTCTAGAGAGAGGACCGATTTCTAGAGTGAGGAACCGAGTTTCGTGAGCTTCTCTGTTCGAGTTTTGTGAGTACTGATTTCCTCGAGTTTGATATGTTCGAGAAGAGTTTTGTGAGCTTCGATCTGTCCGAGAAGAGAAGAGTTTTGTGAGCTTCACTGTTATCTGTTCGACACTAGTGTTTAATTAGAGAGATCTATTTTTTATTTTTTTTATTTTAAAAGTGAATAGGAGCGACCGAGTCGCTGCAAGACCTATTTAGCAGCGACTTATCAAAGGCCGCCACAAAAGATATGGAGCCAAAATTTTAATATTAGCGGGACTAAAAATTTCAGCCACATCAGAGGTGGCCTATAAAAAGTCGCTGCTAAATATTTATCATTTGTGACTTTAGTCACCGCTAATAATATAATTGTTGTAGCAACCTTTAGCGTCGCTGCTAAATGTCGCTACTAATTATCCAATTTCTTGTAGTGAATGAACTGGGAAAATCTTGGTAAACCTGTCCAATCTCCACAAAGCCTCGGAGGACATAGCTGCCCCATCAACGGGCAGTGTTGTAGCAACCGGCTGAACTACCCCTACTAGATGGGCTGGTGGAGTCTGAAACTAGGGAGCCATCTGCTCCGGAGTGTGGGTGGCAGGAGTCTGGGATCCTCTTCTAGCCTGAGATACGGTTGGTGCCATAGAGAATGCGCCAGTCTGGGCCACACTCTCCATAAGGCCCACTAATCGGACCAAGGTATCCTAAAGTACTAGGGTGGCAATAAACCCCTCTGGGACCTGAGTTGGTCCTGCCGGAACGGCCTGAGCTGGAACCTCCTCATCAAACTCTACATGAGGCTCCGCAGCTAGAGCTGCTGCTCGGGCCCTGGGCTGAGCCCTGCCCCTGCCTCGGCCTCTGGCATGGCCTCGGCCTTTGCCGCTCGTAGGAGCTGCCACTGGAGGATCCGGCTGCTGATCAGTGGAAGAACCGGTATGTGTTCTCGCCATCTGTGAGAGTATAAGAATAGAAGAGTTCAATCAGTATTGGGATAACAAGAATCGCACGACAGAGTTGAATAAAAGTGAACTTGTTCCTAACTTTATAGCCTATGGGAGATAAGTACAGACGTCTCCGTACCGATCCCCCAAACTCTACTAAGCTTGTCCGTGAATTGTGAGACCTAGGCAACCTAGTGCTCTAATACCAACTTTTCACGACCCGAATTCTTACTGCCAGGACCGTGATGGCCCCTAACGCTGCACTTGCTAGGTAAGCCAACATTAGAGGTTTGAAACATAAAAATCTTATAACATACGGAGAATCACTACAACTCAACACATGCTAATAAAATAAGAAGCGAAATTTGAATATTGATACTGCGCAAAAAGTAGTGATATGTCTAACTATCCATGATTTGGAGTACTAACTCACGGACTACTAAGATTAACTACAAGTATTTGACCGAAAGAAAATGTACAATTGTTTATGAACTAAAAGAAAACAGTAATGAGTATAAAGGAGGGGACTCCAGGAATCTGCGGACGTCGGCAAATCTACCTCTGGCCTCCTGCGCAAAAGTCAGCTACGATCTCAGAATCAGCTCGGACCGATATCTGGATCTGCACAGAAAGTGCAGAGTGCAGCATCAGTACAACCGACCTCATGTACTGGTAAGTGTCAAGCCTAACCTCGGCGAAGTAATGACGAGGCTTAGGACAAGACACCCACAAATAACCTGAACAGTATAATCATGCTAGTGGCAACAACAGTAAATAAAGAAATAACGCAGAAATAATGGGAAGGGGACATACAATGAGAGGATTTTACTATAAGGAGAGAGAGTAGCGAAGAGACAGAATTAAACAATAATCTGTAAACAGTTTAAGCAATTAACAGCAAAGGAAAACTGCACGGCATCATCCTTCGTGCTTTTACTCTCAACCTCACCAAATAAAAAAATATAACGACACGGCAGCACCCTTCGTGCATTAAACCTCTCATAATATACACGGCATCACCCTTCGTCATAATTTATGGCACGGCATCACCCTTCGTGCATTAGCACTCACATATCATGGCACGACATCACCATTCGTGCTTTATACTTTTCCTCACAATATAAATAACGCATGCACGGCAACACCCTTCGTGCTTTACACTCCTCCTCACAAATCACAGAATCAATAACAACGGATAGATAGGAGTATCACAAAGAAACCGGTGTTTTACCCATAATTAATATCACAAAATAAACGTCAACCTTGAATCAATATTTGAAAGTTACCAAATCTACGTGAAATCAGATATAAGTCACCCAACATTTCAGATAACACGCTAAGCATGGATAGTAGAATTTAATGCTACAAAATAGACAAGAATAGAATTTCACTCGCATGCTATGAATCGAAAACAACGCATAGATGCTCGTCACTTTACCTATACATCGTATTTAAAAACTAAATCCATAGCAAGTAAACACATAATACATATTCCCTCAAGTCAACGTTAGACACGACACTTACCTCAATTCGCAGGCCACTCACTGCTCAAGCACCGCTTTTCCTTAAGAATTCACCTTCAACACACTCGTATCTAGTCATAATTAGCTTAATACCATCAATTATTTCTAAAGGAATCAACTTTAATGAATAATCACATATTTCCCGAATTTTCCCAAAAAAGTCAAAAATCGACTCGAGGCCCGCTTTGTCTAAACTCGAGGCTCGGAACAAAATTCGTTTACCCATTCACTGAGCCCGAATATGCCATTAGTTCCGGAGTACGACCCCTACTCGAGGTCTAAATCCCCAAATTTGTAAAATTTCCAATTCCCCCCAAATCCCTAATTTCTACCCTTAAAGAACAAGATTAAAGACTAGGAATTCGATAAATGATGATGGAAATTGAAGAAAACAAGTTAAAAAGTGTAAACCTATGATTGGGTGTCGAAATCCCTCTTCAAAAATTGCCCTAGGTCGAGTTCTATGGTTGAAAAATAAAATTTGGGACTAAATCCCGATTTTGGATTCTGTTTAAAGCACTGGACATGCCTTCATTGCGTTCGCGAGAGGCCTGTCACGATCGCGAAGCTGTGGCCCTTTTGGCCTACGCGTTCGCGAGGTAACCCACGCGTTCGGGAAGGCCTTTTCCCCCAGCCTCCGCGTTCGCGAGCCAACTGTCGCGTTCACATATAAGGTTACTGACCCCCTCCCCCAGGTCCCTTAAACCATCGCGTTCGTGTGGGACTGATCGCGTTCGCAAAGGGTACCACCCCCAATGCTTCGTGTTCGCGACCAGTACTTCGCGTTCGCAAAGAAGAAAGTTCCTCCCAGCCTAGCTTACACTTCGCGATCGCGAAGCACAAATTACCCGTGCACCAGAAACAGCAGAACAACAGAAATTCTAAGTCTGAAACATCTCGTAGCCTATCTGAAACTCACCCGAGCCTTCGGGGCTCCAAACCAAACATGCACACAAGTCTAAAAACATCATACGGACTTGCTCGTGCGATCAAATCGCCAAAATAACACCTATAACTACGGATTTAACATCAAAATCAATGAAATTCTCAAGAACACTCAAAGTACTATTTTCTCAACCGAGAGTCCGAATCACGTCATATAAACTCCGTTTCTCACCAAATTTTACAGACATAGTTTAAATATTATAACGGACCTGTACCGAGATCCGGAACTAAAATACGGGCTCGATACCATCAAAATCAAGCATTAAGCACATACTTTAAAACCATAGAGTTTTCTGAAATTCAATTTTAGTCAAAAATTTATTTCTCGGGCTATGAATCTCGGAATTCGATTCCGGGCATACGCCCAGATCCCATATTTTATTACGGATCCACCGGGACCGTCGGAACTCGGGTCCGGATCCGTTTACACAAAATGTTGATCAAAGCCAACTAAAAATCACTTTTAAATTCCAAAAATTATTATTTATCCTATTTTTCACATAAAGGCTTTCCGGAATTACGCCTGGATTGCGCACACTAATTGAGGAGGATAAATATAAGATTATTAAGGCTAATGAGTGTGGAATAAAATCCTAAAATACAAGATGACCCCTTGGGTCATCACAGATATTTCGGCCCCTCGTCCGTCCTCCCTAATCGTCTTCCCTTTAGCCTCGATTCTTTGTTTGCTCGACTCGACTCTTCACATGTTTGGCCATGTCCGGCCATGTCCGATTCTTGGTGCGTCATTCATTCTCTCGGGCTCTGATCTGTGGGAGCCCTCGGCTTTACTCGAGATTGAGTTGAACCACGTTGTCTCCTGTTTCTTCATCGGAAAATAGGGGGTAACTTTATCCCCGATTTTATCCCGCACACAATACTCATATTTAACTGTTACATGCAGTTGCATGTGTGTAATTAATAAACAACGTGATTATTACAAAAAATTATACTAACAGTACAAATAAAACCTTAGCTATTGGTATTCCCTTATTCGATTGAGTTGCTTGAGAACCTAAGGCACCAAGTTTAAGTGTCCCAATTTACAACCAAGTCTTTTATGCAAGTAATATTTTGAGCTATATGGATAGTTAAGACTTGATGATTATTGTTGTTGTTATTGATAGATCTCAAAGTCACGTGGAAAAATTAAAACATTATAAGATGTGACGCTAGAGTATCAAACTAGCGACGTGCATAATTCAATTCATCTACCTTTGTATGATGTCCTTTTCATACTAGGAAAATAAACCACACATCTATACCTTTTCTTTTTGTTTTCCTGTCAACTTTCTGATCCAACTTAAGACATTGTTAATTAGACAACAATTTAATGCGCCTAACATGGTCCATCCCTGATAAGCTGAACCTGAAAAGTATAAGGAGTCGTACAATAAGTTTTAAGTATTTGGGCAAATTTTTGGAGCAACTTTTAAACTTAAAATTAATTGGTCAAGTATTTGGAGTAATATTTTGGGCAATTTTTTTAAGTTTCAATATTTAATCACGATGCACTCGTTCCATCTCCTAATTTTAATATATAATTTTTGCGTATTATTTTAGTGCTTAATTTTTGTGTTTACTTTACGTGTGTCTATTTTCGTATTTCATTTACGTGTTTAATTTTGTGTTAAATTTTTTAATTTAATTTTATATTTAAATTATGGCACCTAAAAATATATTTGGTGTATTTAAAAAAACTAGTAAAAAAAAGTAGTAAAGGTGAAAGTAGTAGTAATCCTAGTCCTAGTCCTAATCCTAACCTTTCTCCTAGAATTAGAAAACATATAGATGAAATGACTCATGTTGATAAACTTCATTTTCCCAACCCCCCGCATGTTATAATATTAATTTCGGAGAACAACTAAATCATGAAACTTTACAAAGACAATTTGGCAATGATATTTTTATTGAGGACGAAGAAATGAGGATGAAGAAAATGAGGAAGAAGAATTAGGTGAAACACCCACTAGTCCTACAACACAAGCTCCAACTCAGACTCAATCTCGGTCTGGAGCTTTACCCCATGTACCTCCTGTAAGGGATAAGCCTAAGGGTGAACTTCCCAAAACATCACTTGTATGAAAAAATTTTAAACATGATAAAGTCAGTGAACGTGCTACATGTGGGTTATGTAAGCAAAACTTGGCGCACACCAAAAGTGGTGGGACGAGGGGTTTAACTAGGCACCTAATTAGGGACCAAAATTTTTTTTGGATACAAGCTAAAATAGAAGCCAGACTAATAACGGATCCTAGCACCTGTACTGGTACTCCCAGTGGATCTGGCGAGGGTTCTAACTTTTTATAACAACAACTTGCCTGCTTCTGGTATTATTTTATGCCCCTATAACAAAGATAGAGATCGTGAGAACTTAGCAAAATTGGTGGCTTTCTGTGACTTACCTTTTACTTTTTCTTCTCACCCTGCTTTTGTGCATTATATACAAGAAACTTATAGTCCTGCTTTTCAAGGTTTTCCTAAGACCACGGTTAGAAATGATATTTTTAAATTTCAAACTGAATATCTTCAGTATATTCGTTATGTATTTTTTCACTTAGATTGTAAAGTGTCTATCACATCTGATATAGGTCGTAGTCCTAATGGTTGTGATTATTTAACTGTTACATGACAATGGGTTGATCATCACTGGAACATGCAAAAACATATTACTAATTGGTTATAAATTTGATTCAAACACACTGGAGCATATTGCAACTAATGTTCTACAAATACTTGATTTTTATGGATTCATAGATAAAGTTTTAACTATCACCTTAGATAATGCTTCTGCTAACACAACTGCAGCAACTAGCTTAAGAACTAGACTTTGTCCAATTAATCCAGTAATTTTCATGTTAGATATGCATGCCATATTTTTAACTTGGTTGTAAAAGATGGTATTGATTTATTTTTTGATGCTTGTAGTAAAGTACAATATGCTTGCGGCTATATTTTTCGTGCTAATAAAGCGAATAAAATTCATGAATTTGCTCAACAATGTACTAGTGCTAACCTTCCATATAGAAAAGTTTCAAAAGATGTTTGTACTAGGTGTCATTCTACTTATGAAATGCTTAAAGTTGCTTATGATTATCGGGTGCCTATACAAAAGGTATTTATTATGCATAATGATATCCTCGTTGATCAAATTGTTGATTCTGATTATGATCATATCAAAGAGCTTACTAACTTTTTAGAAAAATTTTATTATGCTACAAAATAATTTTCTGGTATATATTCTCCTACTGTTACACAAATATTATGGTATATTTGTGGAATTTCTGTTGTATTTGATAAGTATAAAACTAATCCAACTTATGCACCGGCCATTTGAAATGATCGCAAAATTTAAAAAGTATTTTTTCCCTATTCCCCAAGTTTATTTAATTTCTACTATACTTCACTCATATTTAAAACTAAGAGGTGCAAAGAACTTGTTCGAAAAATTTATGGGAATTTAGCAATTCAAGAGAATGAACAACCATCTCTCGAAGACTGCAAAGCTAACATATATTCTTATGCTAGATCAATGTTTAATAAATATAAATTTATGGAAACAACAGGTGGTGAAACTGTTCCTTCTACTTCTAAGTCTAGAGTAGACGTTCTATGGGAAGATACAGACGATATAACAGGTTTTGATTCCTCTATTGATGATGAACTTGATTCTTATCTTAATCAAGGATTGAAAGTATTAAAGACGAAGAAGGCAACGAACAACTTTTGGCATGGTGGAGGGAGCGTGGCAAGGCTTTTCCAACACTTTCAATAATGGCCTGAGATATCCTCGCTATTCAAGCATCATCAGTAGCATCGGAGAGTGCTTTTAGTGCGGCAAGATTTCAAATCGGAGATGATAGACATTCATTAGCGGAGGACATCCTAGAGATTTCTGTACTATTCAGAGATTGGATTAATTCAGAAAGATGAAATCTTGGTTTTGAAAAATTAACCACTAGTGAAGAAGAAGAAGAAGAATACAATGAGATACTTAACACTGGGAGCGATGACGACATGGAACTCATGGAACATCAATCAACATTACCAATTTCATAACAATGTCCGAGAGAAATTATAGATAAGTTACAACGAAATTATATAGGAGCTTATAAATATTAGTATGATAATTTTTAATTGGCTAATAAAAGGCCTGATTCAAACAGAACCCTTCCTAGAAGGTGGCTGCGTAGATTAAGTGCTCTTCAAAAGAATTATATTTGTATGTGAGATTTGAAAGTTCTATTAAGACAATAAAAGGCTCTAAGCGTTGAACTATTTTTTATAAATTGTCTTACACTCTTACTTAGTTACTTAATGGCTTGAAATTATATTAAATAAATTATAACTCTATTATAAATTTATAATTACTAGAATATTTCATTACAAATCTTTTGTTTTAATATTTTATAATTCTTTACTTAATTTCCTAAGTTTCGTTTAACTTTTAAGTTTATTAAAATAAGTCAAACAATTAGATGTTGCAAACTTTAAAAATTTAGTCGTTGACAAAAAACTAGCAATTACCAAACTTAATGCTTAAATAAAATAAAAAAATTAAACGGCCACTTAAGGCCCGCGAAACCGTTTCGTCCCGTCCCGTTTGTTAGCAGGACAGGATGGACCTATCGTTTCATCCTGTTTGTCCCCTCCCGTCCCATCCCGCCATCGTCCCAGCTAAATATCGTCTCGTCCCGTCCCCTCCCGTTGGACAGCCATACTCAACACTATTAATTTTTAAGTCCAAGAGCAAAAGTCAGATGTAATTGCGTATGGCATGATTAAAAAATAGGCGTTGATATTCAGTTGTTCAGACTTATCTTTCTTTTAAAAATACATTTTATACCATTATTTATAAGAACATTTGTCTAAGATACGCATTACCTATCTTTTAAATGTCTTTTTTATTAACAATCTACTAATCATTGCAGTACCAAAGTGAATTTTGGAAAAACGTAATAATATTTTTTTTTTAAAAAGGTCAATACGAGTATATATGTTTCAACAATTGTACTTAAAATATTTGAAGCTTAACAACTTTAATTCTCTAATTCAAGACCCTTTGAAACTGTACTTAAAGTTGATTTGTTTCCGTCATTAGGCTAATAAATATTTTTTTAAAAAGAGGTGAGTATATGATTTATCTTTTTCAAATTTTGTACTCATATTTAATTACAATGTATATTGAATATAGTTATTATTAATACATTCATTATTGTATTGTACAATATAAAGCTAGTAGATTCAGTTAGTGGTTTAGCTTAGTTAGTGGTTTAACTTAGCTAAGTGGTTAGCTTAGTCAACATGTATATATACTTGTAGAATTAATGAAATTAGCAGAGAGTTCTCATTATGCAAAATACATAAACTCTGTCGGTGCTTTCACTCTCTCTATCTCACGCTCCCCTTCTTCTCTTCTCTCAGAATAATGTAGAGAACTCCATGGGAGCTCTGTCACTCTAAGCTTACATGCAAAATTGATATGATATAAGAGCTTGGATATCAGCTCGGATCCTTTCAGCATCTCAGTTCTTTGTTCTGAATTTCATCTGGTTGTCATTCACTAGGATTTCGGCGATTTCCGCCCAATTCTGAAATTCCTCCACAAATTGAAGATCTTAGACCTAATTGAAGGTTTTATACTACTCAATTTCATTGAACCGGAGCTTTGTACATGGCTACTGATCAGACTAAAAAGACCACTTCTAACACGAGCAGAAATGACCAATTGGTCATCGTTACAGGTAATCTCATCTACATTCATCCTTCGGATAGTCCTGGAGTGACTATAGTAACAATTCCATTCGACGGAATTGGATATCGTTCCTGGAGAAGAAGTGTGTTGCGAACCCTGCCAGTTAAAAACAAGTTAGGGTTTATTAATGGGGAATGTTGAAGACCTTGCCCTAATTTGCCTCAATTCCGTTAGTGGGAGAGGTGTGATGACATGGTAACCTCATGGATCTTCAATTCCCTTGCTAAGGAAATCTGTGATAGTGTGGAGTATGTGAACGACTCAGTCGAGTTATGGAGGAAATTAGAGGATCTTTATGACCAAACGAATGGGGCAAAATTGTATCAGATTCAGAAGGAGATTAATGATCTCGTACAAGGATCCTTAGACATTACCACGTAATATACACGAATGAAGATATTGTGGGAGGAACTGAACACTTTAAGTGTCAAATCTCAATGTAGTTGCAATTGCGCATGTGGAGCAAAAGAAACTATGCAGAAGGAAGAATAGGATTGACGGCTTATCCAATTTTTAATGGGCTTGAATGAGGTCTACACAATAATGCGAGGAAGTATCCTTGTGATGAAGCTTCTGCCTTCTATGGAACATGCTTTCTCTCTACTGATACAAGAAGAAAAACAAAGGGAATTCAAACCTAATAGCCAACTCAGTTTAGACTCTACTTCACTTGCATGTAAATGCAAATCCACAACATCAGAATCCATTTGGAGTCGGGAACTTCAAGACACATTATACAGTCAGCAACAATAATAAGGGTTGTCCATTTTGTGACTACTGCAAAAGACTAGGACATACAAGGGAGAAGTGTTACAAGTTACATCGATACCCTCAAGGCACTTCATACAACAATCAAAGCTTCAATCGTGTCAATACTCAGTCCTATAATCAGGGGAACAACCAGAACCACAAGTTCAATAGAGGAAAAGGCTATGTGGAAAATGTACATGGAACTCCAACTGACATGATTCATGAGAATGGAGATGAGCAGGACTTACAAGATGAAAATCAGAATGTCAACTTGACAAAATAGCAATATGGGCAGATAATGAGCTTGCTGCAGCACTTTCAAGTAGGGAATGTAGGAGGATCTTCCAGCTATGTCAATGTCACCAGTGGTAGTGTCAACTTTGCAGGTATTGTTGTCTGTACTTCTTCCATTGATTTTGACAAACCTTCATGCAAATGTTTTGAATCAAAGACTTACATTTGGATCATAGACTCAGAAGCATCTAACCATATGACCTTTAACAAACATGCACCCACTAACATCACTAGACTACCTTATCCTCTAGTGATAAGCCTGCCAAATGGATATAGAGTAAAAGTTCTTGAATTTGGAGATGTGATATTTTCTTCAGACATTGTCTTACATAGGGTCCTTCATGTTCCATTATTGAAATATAGTTTGATTGATTTTCACTCCCTTGCAGTACACTTTAGGTGTATTGTATTCTTTAGTGATACACTCTGTCTATTGCAGGCCCCTTCAGTGAAAAGGCCCAGGTGATTGATAGTAGCAAAGAAGGTCTGTATTATCTCTGTTTCAGGTGTTTGAAGGGTAAAAAGGTTATTTTTCCCTCTATTGTTTCAGTTTCTTACTGCAATTGTATTCCTGCTCCCAATGTAAATAGTCATGATTCTGTTAGTCATACTCATTCATGCCACAATCCACAATTTGTAAATATTCCCATTTCAAATAATAAGAATGAGTCTTCATGTGCGTTTGATAAACATGATATAAATTCTTTGTGGCACAATAAGCTTGGTCATGTTAATTTTGTTAAAATGAGAGGAATATCCTAAATTCCTGCAAAATTTGCACCAAAAAATCATTTATCTGCCCCATATGTCCTATGGCAAGACAAACTAGACTCTCATTCCTCAAAGAACCAGCACTACCTCCCAATTATTTGAACTAGTACACATAGACATATGGGGCCCTTACCATGTGACTAACCATGATAACCACAAATATTTTCTTACCTCAGTGGATGACTTCAGCAGATCCACTTGGACTCACCTGTTGAGCTGCAAAAGGAATGCTCTTCAGGCTTTAAAAGCTTTTGTGGCCATGATTGAAAATCAATTCAATACATCTATAAAAACCATTAGATCTGATAATGGCTTGGATTTTACCAGCCATGATTCCTCCTCATTCTACCAATCCAAAGAGACCATACACCAGAAAACCTGTCCCTATACACCACAGCAGAATGGTGTAGTAGAGAGAAAGCATAAATATCTTCTTGAAACTGCTAGGGCACTCATGTTCCAGTCCAAACTCCCAACCAAATATTGGGGAGAGTGCATTCTAACAGCTACCTATCTGATAAATAGGTTGTCAACCACTTACCTAAATAACAAATGTCCTTTTGAATTGTTATACCAAAAGAAACCCAACTATTCTCATTTGAGAAGCTTTGGTTGTCTCTACTACCCCACTATACCCAGTATACACATAGACAAATTTGAACCAAGAACTATCCCTCACATCTTTGTAGGATATCCATTTGTAACAAAAGGTTATAAGGTACTAAGCCAAGCCACCAAGAGAATACATATCTTCAGAGATGTAATTTTTCATGAAAATACATTTCCTTTCTATATGTCTTCTAAAATGCTTCCTTTCCTGTTGTTCTTAAGAAAGTCTCATTTCTTAATTATGCTGAGACAGTAGTCAGCATTCTCCTATCAACACTGGATAAAGTTTTGTTAATGTCACATCTCCAGACATAGAACATTAATCTGAGACACTTCTCACAAGTGACACACCTTCTCCAAATACTTCTAATTCTGTATCTTCAAGTGATAACAACGTGCAAACCTCATCTACACCTATAAAACCAGACGCACAGTTTTAAGGAAATCTAATAGAAATCATCAAACCCATGTCTATCTAAAAGATTATGTTTATCAATTGCCCAGTAGTACTACTCAACTGCCCACTACTTCTTATTGCACTCCTTCATTAAATGCCTTGTTCTCTAATCATCATCACATCACTCCTAATGTTTTATCTTCTAAAAGTCAGCACTTGGTGCTAAGTGTTTGCCATGATAGTGAGCCATCTTCATATGAAGAGGCAGCCCTCAATCCTGCATGGAAAGGAGCCATGACACAGGAATTTGAGGCACTCCATGCCAATCATAATTGGGATTTGGTTCCCTTACCAGCTGGAAAACAAGCAATAGGTTTTAAGTGGGTATATAAGGTTAAACATAAAATAGATGGGAGAATTGAAAGGTTCAAAGTCAGGCTGGTAGTAAAGGGTTATACTCAGCAGGCTTATACAGAAACCTTCTCCTTTGTTGTGAAAATGACAATTGTTAGGGTACTAGTTACAGTGGTTGTTAAGAAGGGCTAGGACATATTCCAATTAGATTTGTATAATGCCTTCCTCCATGGAGACTTACATGAGGAGGTATACATGGAGGCTCCTCCTGGTCTTGTCATCGATCAGTGTAGTTCAAGTAGGGTGGTCTGCAGGCTGAACAAATCACTATATGGGTTGAAGAAGGCCAGCAGACAATGGTATGCCAAACTAACTGAGGCATTGTTTTCAATAGGGTACCAACACTCTAAAAATGATTATTCCCTTTTCTGCAAGAAAACTACCTCATCCATTATCTATGTAGTTGTATATGTCGATGATGTTATAATCACTGGGACTGACTCAGAAGAGATTGCAACTTTGAAGGTTTTCCTGGATCAAAGGTTCAAAATAAAGGATTTGGGAAGACTTTACTATTTTGTTGGGTCTAGAGGTCTTATACAAACCAGATGGTGCTCTTATTTCCCAAAGGAAGTTTGCCTTGGATTTATTGAAGGAATATCAGTGTTTTGACTACAACAATATGTCCTCACCTCTTGATCTTGCTGTGAAGTTGAAAGCAAAAGAGGGGAATCTTCTACCAGACCCTACATACTACAGAAAATTGGTGGGAAAGCTGAACTTTCTCACTAATACTAGACTAGATATAGCCTATAGTGTGCAGCTCTTGAGTCAGTTTATGCAAGCTCCAAGAGACTCTCATTTGACTGTAGCATTTCATCTTCTTAGATACCTCAAAAAGGATCCTACACTGGGTGTTTTCTTCTCCAACAGTCTTGACTGTTCGATCAAGGCTTATTGTGACTCAGATTGGGCTGCCTACCCGGACTCTAGGAGATCTGTTACTTGGTACAATTTTTTATTAGGAGACAACCCTATTAGCTGGAAGTCCAAGAAGTAGGAGATTATTTCCTTATCATCAGCTGAAAGCAGAATACAGATCCCTCAGGAAAGTAGTTGGAGAGTTGGTGTGGTTGAGCAGGCTATTTGCAGAACTTACTGTTGCCCAATCCAGCCCTATTAAAGTGTTTTGTGATAGCCAGTCACATTTCCCATAATCTAGTGTTTTACGAAAGGACCAAGCACATTGAAGTCGACTGCCACTTTGTAAGGAACAAGCTGCAAGAAGGCCTAATCTCTCTTCATCATGTGACTACACACAATCAGTTGGCTGATATTCTTACTAAGAGCCTCACAGGGGTCAAACATTAAGTTGTTCTAGGCAAGTTGGTGGTGAGAACCTCACTTCCAATTGGAGAGGAAGTATTGAATATAGTTACTATTAATAAATTCATTATTGTATTCAACTATGTAAAGCTAGTAAATTCAGTTAGTAGTACTTAGTTAGTGGTTTAACTTAGCTAAGTAGTTAGCTTAGTAAACATGTATATATACTGGTAGAATTAATGAAATCAGCAGAGAGTTCTCATTATGCAAAACACAAAAACTCTGTCGGTGCTTTCACTCTTTCTATCTCATGCTCCCCTTCTTCTAATTTTAATATATAATACTGTAGAGAATTGCATGGGAGGTCTGTCACTCAAACCTTACATGAAAAATTGATAATGTAGTTGTATATATATAATTTACAAAGGGAAAAGGTTCAAAATTGTTCCTCTACTATTGTTTATTGGTTACTTGTGCCACCCGTTACACTTTTCGGCCATTCTCGTCCCTGTCGTTAATAAACTTTAAAAAAATACCCCTAACCCTAACGTTTTGACACTGTGGCAGCTGACCACATCTATTTTGTCCAACTCAGCTGCCATGTCATATGCCACGTCGGAGGTCCCACTAAAATTAAAACCCCACAACACCCATTTAAATCCCGTCTCCTACGAATTAGGGCTTAGAAGTTAGCTGCCATTCCCTTCAAGTTTTCTTCTCTTAAATCTTGATAACATATGTGTTAAGCTCCTAATCTAACACAAATATATGATTTCCAGAAGATTTAAACAATAAATCATTGAACATCCATTAAATTTTCAGATCCGTAAACTTGACCCAAAATGGATATTCTATTTTTTTTTCAAAAGTAATCCAAATCAAGACGGCAGCAATCTGATTTTGAGCACACTTGAAGCTCAAAACTTAAAAAGTCGTGGTTGGGACTCTTTCTTGCCAATTTACTTCAAAACCGCCATTATTGTAACAAGGAAAGAGAAAATAGAAACTCTCAAGAGCTCATATTATGGGATTCAATATGCAAATTGAACCCTCTCGCAAAATGGCTCACGGACATGGTAGTTGCATTCAAAGATTTTAACGTTTTTACATCATTAACAAAACAAAAAGATCCCCAAGAATTGGTAAATTTTTTTGGAAAACAATTTGATGAAATTATGTATATTATTGAATGAATTCAGGTGATAAAGGCCGATCCAACAAAAATATCAAGTTCTCTTCTAAGGTTCTTCAGTTTCCCAGTTAGTTTCATGTCTTATTTGCTGTTATATTAACTAAAAATAAAAATTGTATAGCTTGGGAGGTGCTGGTGGCTTTGAGCGGATGTGGAAGAAGATATGGTAGGGGAAGAAGATGGTGAGGCGGCAGATTTGGGGTTGTTTGATAGTGTGATTGGGCTGTTTGGTAGTGTGACATGGCAGCTGAGTTGGACAAAATAGATGTGGTCAGCTGCCACAGTGTCAAAACGTTAGGGTTAGGGGTATTTTTTCAAAGTTTATTAACGGCAAGAACGAGAATTGTCGAAAAGTATAACGGGTGACACAAATAACCAATAGTAAAGGAGCAATTTTGGACCTTTTTCCATTTACAAATAACGTGGAAAAAAATTATACTAACAGTACAAATAAAAGTTAAAACCTTAGCAATTTGGTATTCCCTTATTCGATTGAGCTGCTTGAGAACGAAAGGCAGCAGCCAGCAAGTTTAAGTGTGCCCAATTTACTAGGAGCTTTTTTATACAAGTAATTACTTACATATTTGGAGCTTATGTTTTGGCCATTTGAGTTGTGACTAGGAAAGGAAGGAATATTGTCTCAAGAAGAAATTTTTACATTCACTTAAAAGGTTGGGAAGAAGGCAAGTCTTTGTATCGTTTTTGCTCAACTTGAATTCCGATTCAATCAAATAATTAATTGATTAATTTTTGGATTAACAAATTATTTTTCTTTTATTTCATGACTTTTGTCATAAAAAAACAGGGGCATTTGCATCTATACCCGCTTTTTGTGTCATGATCACGCTCAACTATGTCTTATAGAAAGACTAAACGGGCGTTGCAAATATAATCTGGGGT
>ML382363.1:0-20285 GCA_005239525.1 Nicotiana knightiana | reverse complement strand
AATAAATACCTTAAATCAGGAATTCTTAAGATTTGCTTAACTGCTTTGACTGGAGTGTCATGATAGATCAAATTCTGAGTGAATTATGTGCCATGTGTGTGCGCGATTTATATATTATTCTGTGCATTGCATTTGATGTCTAGAACTTGCCCCGTGTGTGTGCAAAGCGAAATAGAAGTTTTGTTCAGTCTTGGAAGTGATATAGGCATTTCTTTGAGAGCCAGCTATATATATTTTACCCACCTAATTATTATGCATCGTAGTTAACCCCGTTGAGCCTATAATCCTGTTTCTTTGGCAACCACATTACAAGACATATCCCTTTGTTTGAATCGATCATATATTTGAACCTTGTCACCTCTCGTAAGCACTAAAATGTGATGAATTATGGAAAAGTTAAAGTGTGGGGTGGTAGGGTGGTTTTTGAGGGGAATAATTGAAATAAGGAGAAAGGTGCACTATGTTGAAAAGTAAGAGTCACTTGAAAAAAAAAAATAGAAGAAAAGAAAAAACAAAGAAAATAAACAGTTGTGTTATTATGAAAGAAAAATACATGCGGTGACTCTTNAAATTTCATTGTGTGTGGAACTAACTCTTGAATTTGGTGAGGGCACATGATTCACGAAGGAAAGGTAATGTTGTTGACCTCTATGTTAAAGTAGTGAGTGGATTGTGAATAAAGCATGGTATATGTGAGTCAACTGTTGAGGCGAGGATGGCACACCTTTGTGATTGAAATGTTTTAAAAATTCTTGGTATAACGTGTTAAGGGATTTGCTTAATAAGTTGTGTACATGAGTATAGTTTGATTGCTCGAGGACGAGCAAATGTTTGAGTGTGGGGGTATTGATGCGAGGCTAGAATTCATAGTTTAACATGTTATATGCCTTACATTTTATGTGCGTTAATGATAAAAAAAAACACACGTTTTATGTGCTTAATGGAGTTTATTTCATGTGTAGGTGAATTGGAGATGGAAACCGAGCTAAATGGATACAAATACAGCAAAAATACGCTCAAGAGGCGAGGAGGAGTGCACCGGGCTATAGCCGGGCGCCAGAGCCCAAACGCCTGACCCTGCCTGGCGTTAGCCAGGTGTTAGAGTTGAAACGCCTGACCCTGCCTGGCGTTAGCCACGCGTTAGAGCTGAAACGCCAGCCTTAGCCTGGCGTTAGCCAGGCGCCAGGGCCCAAATTCCAGGCCCCTGTTCCGGCTAATTCCGAGTTTTGACGAGTTTATGTGTTTCCCGGTTGGAATAGAAGTCTCCTACACGTTTAGGGTTTGTCCTAAAAATATAAATAGACCCCAAAAACACAACTTAGGGGGGATTTCGAAGAGACGGACGACAAGACATCAATTTGTACAGATTTTCTTCATTACTTTGTAGTTTCATTATGCAAGTTATTTTAGAGTTGATTCTTTTGAACATGTTTAGCTAACTTCTTTAATCTAGGGGTTTTGGTAGAACCCGTTGGAGGATGAACTTATTGTGTTATTAATAGAGTTCCGATGGGTTGATTAATCTCTATTTGTTCAACTACATTCTTGTTGTAGTTAATTGAATAGCCATCAATTAGTTGTGCCTATTTATTATGTATCTACTCGAGAGAGAGTGCATATTTAGGTAGTTGTTTGAACAACATCACTCCCGGAGTATAGATGAAAGTCATAACCAAGGGTTTAGAGGTTGGATTAGAGATAACGATACCTCGGGTGCAATCTAAAGTGAACTGTAATGCAATCTAGCTAGCGTAATTTGAGAGAGTGCGTCTACTAAATTATCATAATTACTTGAGAGATATTATGGTAGATAGAGTGTTCATGATTGATAAAGATAACTAATCAAGCTATATAAAGTATCTGAGAAGTAAATTCACCGACGGGGGAAACCATAACCTTAGATCTTTATTACAATTGTTTACAGCTTAGCGTAGTTAATCTTTAGTTTTAATCTATGGCAACAAGATTTACACTCAAGTAACGATCCAATGTATTTCACGATTTTACAAATATGAAAGAGTTTATGTAAATTAGCTACGAATAATAATTCTTAATTAGCTTTTCCCAAAGACTAACAAGACTCCCTAATTGAATTATTACTAACCCAATTAAGAGATTAAGAATTCCGAATATGGCTACAAGTAGTTCAATCCTATCCCTAGGTAGAATCTATAAAATGTGGGTTAAAGCCTCAAGTTCTTGTTAATTAATCTTTCCCAACCCCAAATTATATTTTCCAAAATTTATTCGGAGTTAATGGGCGAGTCCTAGGGTTAGCTAATCCCTTTGGAAACATTAAAGAACAAGAAAAAATAAAGTAACAATAACTCACTTCATAAATATAATAAAATCATTCAACACATAAGCACAACAAGGTATTTAATCCACGCTTTAAACATGAATATTTCCATAAACAAGAATTAGTTTTGGAAATAAATACTACACACTTAAATATTCAATAAAAAGCAAGAAAATGAAGAAATAAACATAAATGGGTAAGAAATTCTTAACCACAAGCTTGAAATCTTCAAAACCCAAGTGTGTGTGCAAACCCTAGCTTTAAGACTTGTTCTTCTTTAGTCTCCAAGACTAAAAATATGTTTTTCAATGTCCAAAGATCTACCAAAAGATCTGCTAGGTTGAGTATATGTGAGTTGGGAATAAGAAAATGTGATTTTCTAATTCTGTCCAGCCTAATGCTCGTTGACCGCACCTGCGGAAGATTCCTCGCAGGTGTGGCTCCGCAGAAGTGGACTCACCATCGCAGGTGCGAGTCTGGGTATCTTGAGCAATCTCCGCAGATGCGGATGAAACGTTGCACCTGCGGTTCCGCAGGTGCGTGAACTACTTCGCAGGTGCGGCTCTTATACAATTTCTCTTCTTCGCAGGTGCGTTCCATTCTCCGTAGGTGCGAGGTCGCACCAGCGGCTTAGAGTCCACAGGTGCGGAATCACTGGAGGTTTTGTGCATTTTTCACCACTTTGTGCTCAACTCCACTCCAATTCAACACCAACCACTTCATGGCATCATTTCCCTGAAATTCGAGCAATACACACTATAAACGACCTCATGTTATCATTGAGAGACGCAAAATCTAACAAAAAGAGGATAAAACGAGTGGTAAAACTACCACTCATCAGCCTACACTCTGCTAGTTAATTGAAGATGATACTCTTTGTTTTCCCATTGGTTGTTATTACTTAGGTGCTTTCCGCCTAGTATTTTACTATTTCCCACATGTATATCATCGTCCATTGTTGTTACTTGCGTATTTCCTACTTTGTAATTCCTATTATCATATTTCTGTCATCTGGTTGGTTCTGTTATACGTTTATTTGGAAGGATGAGTTGAATGCACGAAAGGTGTTGCCGTGCTAATTGATTTGTCACACAAATTTATTTATATATGGAGAGGATGAGATAGAAGCACGAGGGGTGTTATCGTGCCAGTAGACTTGATATCTTGGATACACATCTCGTACCAGGAAAGATCGTAAATCTTCTACTGTGATTCCTGCTAGTAATTATTGACTGTCTTGCAGAGTTGTATACAGTATTTCTATCTGTTATGTTTTGAACTTCCTATAATGTTAGTCTAATGTACATGTCATAACAATAAGCATATTTCAAATAAAAGCCTAGTCACTACCTCGACGAGTTTAGACAAAATACTTACCAGTACATGGGGTCGGTTGTACTGATAATACACTTCTGTACGATGTGTATAGATTTTTGGAGCAGAGCTGCTGGTGACGTCGGGTGCTGATTAGGTAGATGTTCGTGTATTTTTGATATAGTTTCCACTTATCCTTGGTATCTTAGGTTGTTTCTAATCTGTTTATGTAACCTTCAAATAGAACGTGTATTTATTTGTATCAGTTTTGAGTTAGTTTCCATCACGACTTGTGATTTTTGGGTCGTGACAAGGCCCCTCTGGTACCTGTCCCCAAACTAGAGCTACTGGAGGCTCCTCAACTACTGCTTTGGTAGATGTCCTAGCTGCGGCACGTGCTCCTCTTCAGCCTATGCCCCTAACGACATCTGCTCTAGGGAAAGCGTCATCAATAAGTGTAGATCGTGTCGTCAGCATCTGTGAGAGAGTGGAATGATAAACGCTCAAACTTTGGGGTCACTAAACTCACACGATAGGAATGAAGGAAGTGAAATTGTCCTAATGGTTTTGTAACATGCCTAAGATAAGTAGAGACGTCTCTGCACCGATCCGCAAGACTCTACTAAACTCGCTTACTACTCGTAGCACCTATGAACCTAGAGCTCTAATACCAACTTGTCACGACCCAATTAACCCTCATTAGGTGTCGTGATGGCACCTAGTCTTAGGGACTAGATAAGCCTAACATTAACTGAATAATAAAAATTGTTAAACTAACATATGACAATTATGAAATAGAAATCTCATTAAATTTTACAAATCCAAAACTGGTAGTACAACTCATAAGCTCTACAGAGTTTTCTAGAAAACCTCTAAATACAACTATTTCAAAATAATGGTAAACAATGTAAATACAAAATCGGAATGTGACTCCACCACAAGATCTGTACAGCTAGCTAACGATCGACTGACTCCACAATACCTGGATCTGCACAAAAATGTGCAGAAGTATAGTATGAGTACACCACAGTGGTACCCAATAAGTATCAAGACTAACCTTAGTGGAGTAGTGACGAGGGACAGTCAAGACACCTACTGCACTAGATAACCTTGAAAAGTATAAGAGTAGAAACAATAGAGTATGATATCTATATAAAGACTACGCATAATGACAAATAATACAGTAATTGCAGTAAGAAAAGGAAAGCAACAACTAACAGCGGAATGCGTAATAATGATACGGTAGAATGAACGGAACATAGTTTCAATCCAGTGATCACATATAACGTAATGGCAAGTAACAACTCAACAAAAACAACCGCTTTCACACCAGGTTTTAGCCAATAACCTCCACGATGTACCGAACCTCAGAATATCCATATTTCCACGGGACCCAATTCTGGAACCCTAACTACTTGGCATCTTGTGCCCTCATTACAAACGTATAACCGCACGTACGACTCACGTTCCAATAGAGTCATTCTCGCATAGAAGTCAAGCAAATAAGGGTGTGCATCAATACTCAACAATATTAAGATCCATCCTCTTAACGATAAGAGTAATTAACTATGTATATGCTTGTACAAGTGTTCTAACGTAGTTCATGCCAGCTAGTAAGTATAGAGAAAATTGAAAGCACGTAAAATGTCTTCCCACAATTTTCCCCAAGATAAAACTAACACAGGTAAGTGTGTCACTGGACAAATATCAACAACAAGAATGCCCCCGGTCCATCACAAGTCATCACAAATCAATCCCTGACATAGCCCACCTTGTCTCTCCACGTGCGCAATTAATAAAGTAAATGCCCGCCTTGTCTCGCCACACATGCATAGTAATGTTCCAACCGTGTCTTTACACATGCGCAACCCACATATATACCCCACCTTATCATGCAACATATGCAAATATCAATAGTAACAATAGCACGACAGAAAATTCGTGCAACACAATTGCACCCGCACGGCAGAAACCTTGTGCATCATAATAACAACCGCACGCCAGAAACCTCGGTGCATCACAATAACAACTGCACGGCAGAAACCTCGTGCATCACAACAACAAGTACAACAAAAACAATGACAATAATACAAGAGTACGGAAAGTAAATCAACTCAAGAACTTTCGATCACAAAAAATGGTAGAACTAGTTCAAAAGGAATAACCACAATAGAGAATACCAGTGATAATAAGTACAACTCAGCAAGAGAGAAAATGATATGTAACAACGGTCCCACAAAGTACAGTTCAACAATAAGGGATATCTCACGAGTCAATAATTCTAAAAAGGATAAGTCCTTGACTTCTTTAAAGGTTGAGCAATTACGAAAGAGATATAACAAATTTAGTTAAGGGTAGGCAGCAAAGAGAAAATCATAACCTCAATTAAGGATGAACAATTACAGAAGATATAATCATACTTTCAATTAAGGAGAAGCGATTAGGGAGGGATAAAATGGCAATAGAAAAGGTAACAACTACAGTTAAGTCATGTAAGAGACAAATAGGCAATAAGAGTGGATCATGAAGAAAATTAATTCCAATTAAAGGAGGTAGAGGTGAAACTAGTAATTAAGAAAACCTAATCATAACAAAAAATTTTCATACTCAGGAATACAAGGACCTAAGAACCCTAAAAGGACAACTTTTCACAAATAAGCCCAAGCACGTATGCGTCACCTTGCGAACATGGATTTCACATGATATTATTAACGTAGAACACTCAAATCCTAATGGGTTGTTCCCCCACACGAAGTTAGGCAAGATACTTACCTCAAAGTAAACAGACCGATACTCTAAAATGAACTTCTCAGGTGAAATGAACTCCGAACGGCTCAAATATAGCCAAAATAAATTGAAAGCATAAATAAAAATCATAAGAGACTATTCTAGATCATAAAGCCTCAATCTTTATCAAAATCTAAAATTCAACCCAAAAGTCGACCCCCGGACCCGCACCTCGGAACCCGACAAATTTCACAAAACCTGAACACCCATTCTGATACGAGTTCAACCATAATAAAATTATCAAATTCTGACACTATATCGTCCCTCAAATCATTATTTTACATTTTGAAAGTTTCCTTAAAAATATCTCTAGTTTTCCTCAACTCAAGAAACAAATTATAAGATGTCGTTAAAGATAACATCTTGGAATATAATAAATTCAAGGTGAAAGAAAACTTATCCCGATGATTGGCTTGAAAACCCAACGAAAAATCTTCCAAAATTGAGATTTACAACACAAAATATGAAAAAATGGCAAAACCCTTTAATATAAACTCTCTGCCTAGGTATGATCGCACATGCGACATAATTAGCCGCTTCTATTGCGTCGCTTCTATGACAAGTGAACTGCATCTATTAAGACCACTGAACAGCTTCGCCCTCGCACCTGTGGACTTCCTACTGCGTTTTCACAAGTGTACGTGCGCATGCCCAAACACCATCTGCGCTCCAGCTCGCCTCTGCACCCAAGAATCCGCTTCTGCATCGCCGCATATGCGCACCAATTTTGCGCATCCGCGGAGACTACCAAGCTCATCCCTTCACGTTCCTTCATCTTTATCTTCGCACCTGTGACCATCGCACCTGTGACTAGGGTCCGCAGGTGCAATTACACCAGAACTCATATTTGTTCACAACCATGAAAACCATATGCAACTCATCTGAAACGCACCCAGGGCCCCGGGAACCCATCCAAGCATACCAAAAGGTTCCATAACCTAACACGGACCCTCTCGGGGACTCCAATCACATCAATCAACGTTGAAACTACTAATTATACCATGAATCGAACTTATGAAATTTCAAATATTCCAACTTCTAAAACTCATGCCGAAACCTATCAAATCAACCCGGAATAATATCAAATTTTGCAAGCAAATCCCAAATGACATAGCGGAGCTGTTCCAACTCTCAGAATCGCATTCCGAACCCAATATCACCAAGTTCAACTCTTGGTCAAACCTCTCAACCTTCCAAACTTCAACTTTTCTTACTTTTCTCCGAAATGCTCCAGATTACCCTATGGACCTCCAAATCCAAATCCAGAAGCACGCCTAAGTCAAAAATCACCATACAAAGCTGTTGAAATCATCCAAACCCCATTCCGGAGCCGTTTACATAAAAGTCAAATTTCGGCCAACTCTTACCGCTTAAAATTCCAAAATTAGAATCTTTCTTCCAATTTGACTTTGAATCATCCGGTAACTGAATTCGACCACACACACAATTCAATACACGTACGAAGCTGCTCAAGACATTATGCCGCCGAACGAGACTTAAATTCTCAAAATACCGGTCGGGTCGTTACAGTATAGCAATGAACAAGAAATGAACATAAACGAAAAAACCATATTAGTCACCTGTACTAAGGAATATTAGTCAATCTATGTTTGAAAATTATTTTTGTTATTCATATGAACAAATTCTCAAATCCACCATTTCACTACCCTAAACCCAAGTAACAACCTCTATATTTTTACAATAAATGACGAATAAATACGTTAAATTTCTAGTACTCTTGATAATTGAGAATATTTTTGGTAACAATTTTATAAATAAAGCTACCAATCAGGGAATCTGAAAAAGAATTTACTCTATATTGATACGCTTATAGTGTGGTTGTTCATTAAGAAAATAGCACCTTAAATTACCTTTAGAATCTAATATTGTTATAGAAACTAAATAAGGCTCTATGTTTTATTTGTTCTCTTAAGGCAGTACACTCCATCTCTATAACTTCTAACAGAGAAAATTCTATATCCACTACACCTTGGAAAAAGATCAAAACTAGATAATACAAAGAACCTTTGTAAAAGTAAATGTAGCAACATTACAACTATCTAAAATAATGAAAGTGTTAGTGTTATCTAAATAAAGAAGAGGAATCTAAAGGCAATCACATCCATAAAGAATAATATTTTTTACTGATACACCACCACCAACAACAACAATAATATACCCAGTGTAATCCCACAAGTGGAGTTTGGGGAGGATAGTGTGTACGTAGACTTTACCCCTTCCTTTAATGAAGGCAGAGAGACTATTTTCGGTAGACCCTCGGCCAGAAAGGAAAAAAAGGAGGGCCAACAACAAGCAAACTGATCTGGCACCGAAGTGAAAATAAAAACTAGCAATAGGTAATGCAATCAGAAAATTGGACAAGGCAAGTAGTAACACGAGAATATATACATTATAATATTCTCAGATTAAGTTGTTTCGAAACTAAATGAGTAGTTAGTCTTGAGAATCAGGGGCTTGTAATAAAATTAGCAACAATATGGTTGCAGATACAAGACTTTATTAGGGTAGTTTTATAAAGTTCTTTTAAATTTATACAGTTCCAGATGTTAAAGCAAAAGTCAGCATCAAACATGCTTCATAATACCTTTCTTTATTTGTGCAACATGCATCCCCATACTACTTCCAATTTCAGCTTAAACTTTGCATGAACAAGAAAACAAAGATGAATATACTTTGTAGTGTGGGTAACTAACATATTTTAATTTTCTTTATTTTGCTAAAGGCAAAGGCAGTTTATTAGATTTAGTAGCAAGAAGGTACAAAACACATATTTCTTCATAAGACTTCAACTTTTTTCTGTAACAAATCAGGTAAATCTAGGTATAATCAACACTATTCTATATCAAACCATAGCTTTGTATTTGAAACATTTAATTCAAATAATTATCAGCTACAAACGCCAAGAATTTACCTCAATTGAATTTTTATTTTAAAGGAAAGGAATGGCAAATTATCAGGAAAGAGAGCTCAAAACATGAGGAATAACATTGAATTCTAAACTACCGTTTACTGGTAGTGCTTTTGCAATCTTCATTTAAAGCAAATTCGATACAGATATACTGTACAACTTAAGAGAAAGAATTCTAGAAAAGAAAGCATCTGATGAAAAATGGTTGAAGGATTTAAGGGTAACAAAATAATTCACCTAAAGCTTAGCTTTTATGTCCAAAATGATAAAATTGATTGAATCTACACAATAATGCATCATGCAATTGAATCTGAGTGAGAAATATACAGCGGAGACAGAGAGAAAGGAGATGAAGAAGAAGCTCTATATTTTTTCTTAAGAAGAAGAAGAAATACACGTGAGGGTGGGCCTTTTATAACAACCCACCTCAAACTGTCTTAACAGCTTTTCCTTTAAGGACAAAGCTTTCTAATCTTTACACATAGATCCCTCATCTTAGTCTATGTACAATTAGTATGTATATCAATACTCCCCTTCAAGCTGGTGGGTGAAATACATCAAGCACACCAAGATTGGACAAGAGAAAATGATGGTGTGCTGATCCTAGACCCTTGGTCATAAAGTGAGCTTGTTGTAGACTGGTAGAAATGTATTGTGGTGCCAATTGTCCATCCTTGATTTTTTCTCGAACAATATGGAAATCTATTTCAATGTGTTTGGCTCTTTCATGAAAGATGGGATTGGCTACTAGTTGTAAAGAATCCTTACTGTCACAATGCATAGGAACTGGTTGATGGACATGAACTTGAAGCTCCTTCAACAATCCTAGAAACCATTTAATTTCTATTGTTGCTGCTGCTAGACTCTTGTATTCAGCCTCTGCAGAACTTCGACTCACAGTTTGATGTTTCTTGGACTTCCAGGAAAGTAGAGAATCACCCAATTTGATTATGTATCCTGTGATTGATCTCCTAGTATTTGGGAATAAGGCCCAGTCAGAATCACAATAAGCAGATATGTTGTTGATAGTAACAGTACATAGCAAAATTCCAAGCCATGGAGCTGATTTCACATATCTGACCACACACAATATTGCATCCCAATGTGATTGTGTGAGGGTGTTGCATAAATTGGATAAGTACTTGAACTGAAAAGCTAAGGTCCGGTCTAGTAATGGTTAGGTAGATTAGCTTCCTAATAAGTCTTTATTATCTTCCAATGTCTTCCAGTTCCTCACCCCCCTTGACTCCTACATGCTTGTCATAGTCGAAGGTAGTCAGTTTCTGATTCAGTTCAATGGGAGTAGAGATTGGTTTGGCTGCTGCAAGCCCAACTTTTGAGATCAATTGCAAATCATACTTTCTTTGAGTGAGCAGTATCTCGTCCTTTGATCTCATAATTTCTATGCCAAGGAAATAATGAAGTTCTCCTAGGTCCTTCACCTTAAAAGAGTTGTGTAGAGTCTGTTTAGCCTCTTCTATCAGTTCTACATTGAGACCAGTTATAAGCAAATCATCCATATACTCCATGATTATAACAATGTGAAGGCCTGATTTCTTAGTGAATTGAGAGTGATAATGATCACTTTGAGAGTAACCACCTTCTAGTAAAGCTTCAGTAAGTTTAATCTTCCATTTTCTTGAGGCCTATTTATTTCCATATATAGATTTTGAGTAGTTTGCACACCTTATTCTCCCCTTGTTTCTATAGACCCTAAGGTAAGTCCATGTAGACTTTCTCATAGAGGTCTCTTTGCAAAATGCATTGTTCACATCTATTTGGAACAAAGTCCAACCTCATGATGCTGCAATGCTGATCACTGTCCTCACAATTACCATCTTTTCCACCAGAGAGAAAGTTTCATGATAATCCAAACCTTCTTGTTGAGTATAACCCTTTGCCACAAATCTAGCTTTGTATCTCTCTGTTTCCCCATTTTCTTTGTACTTTCTTGAACACCCATTTAGATTCTATTCCTCTCTTACCTATTGGCAAGTCAACTATCTCCCAAGTAGCATTGTCCTCAAGAGCCTTAATTTCCTGTGACATTGCTTCTATCCAGTTCTTGTTCCTTCATGCTTCCTTGAAATATTTAAGTTCAACCTCTGCTGGAAACACTCCTAAATAGGCCTAGTAATTGTTAGATAAATGACAGTAAGGTACAAACTTGGAGATATAGTGTGGCTTGGACTGTGATTTGCATGTGGTAATGTAATCTTTTAGCTAAATAGAGGGTGTTGAAACTTTGTTGGATTTTCTGGTATTCAAATCATCATCAGGTATTTGGCTTGTTTCTGTTTGATCCTCACCATCATCAGTCTCTGCTATTGGACTCACAGTTGGTTCAGAATCATCTACTACTACTTGTTCAATGGATGCTGCTTGTTCAGAATCAGCTACTGCTGGTGTGATTTCTGAATCTACTGTTGTCACTCCCTCAGTTGGAAGCTGCTCGTCGGTAGTTGAATAAAGAGCAGGTTGGTCAGACATAAGGTCATTTGGAACAACTGATGGTGTAGTAATTGGGAAGAGCTCTTCTTCTTCAATTTTCATTCCTTCCTTCAAAAGAAAAGTGTGCTCTCTGAATGTTACATCTCTGCTAACAAATATTCTTCTGCTTTCTAGATCATACAACATGTACCATTTTTGTGAATCTGAATAGCCAATGAGAATGGATCTCCTTGCCCTTAGTGCAATTTATTCCCTCCAGGTAAATTACCTGCAAAACAAAGACATCCAAAAACTCTTAGATGGTCTATTTTTGCTAGTTTTCCATGCAACACTTCATAAGGACACTTCCCCTGTAATACTCCTGTGGGCAATTTGTTAATCAGATAGGAAATTGTTCTTACATAATCCCCCCAAAACCTTATTGGTACTGAGGTTTGGAACTTCAGTGCTCTTGCCATTTCCAATATATGCCTATGCTTTCTTTCAACTGTACCATTCTGTTGAGGGTACATGGGAAACTACTCTAATGGATTATTCCCAAGGAAGCCAATAATTCATTACATTGAGAATGAAAAAACTCAATACCATTATCAGACCTTAACACCTTGACAATCATACCAAATTGATTTTGCATCATTGCAACAAAGTTCTTTATTACAACTAGTACTTCAATTTTTGACTGAATCAAACAGACCCAAGTGTACCTACTATAGTCATCAGCAATCGTAACAAAGTAATGCTTTCTATCATAAGTAGGTAATATGTGAGGTCTCCAAACATCTAAGTGGACAAGTTGAAAAATTCTAGTAGAAATAGTACTACTAACATGAAATTTTGGCCTACATTGTTTAGCTACTGGATATATTTGACAGTCCTCTTGTACATCCACATCAACTTTATTCTGTAACTTTGGAATATGATGCATTGCCTTCATTAAAGCATGTCTTAACCTTAAATGCCAAAGTCCAGTTTCTTCTCCCTTTCCCAGGAAAACTCCTGCAGCTGCCACTGTTATGTTCTCCTTAAGTAAGTACAAACCATTGTTCTCTCTACCAATCCCCATCGCCCTGCCACTGTAGAGATCCTGTAATATACAAAAATCAGGGAAGAATGTGGTTGAGAAACAGAGATCCTTTATGAGTTTAGATACTGATAACAAGTTAAATTTAAAATCTGGCACATATAAGACATTTTTTACTGTCTTATTGCCTAATATGGTGGCCTCTCCTGTGTGAGTTATTTAAGATATCCTTCCAGTAGGAAGTTGTACTCCATGTTTCCCTTGGTTATCTGCCTTTCTAACATTGTTTAGAATATTCTTACAGTGTGTGACATGATGCGTTGGACCTATATCTATTACCAAATCACACATATCTGCATCAGATAATAGAGAAACTATACCTGCAAAATCATTAGAACTTTCTGCAGTTGTTGGTTTGGACAACAACCTCACTAGCTGTTGATA
Organism: Nicotiana knightiana; assembly: GCA_005239525.1. Lineage (NCBI taxonomy): Eukaryota > Viridiplantae > Streptophyta > Magnoliopsida > Solanales > Solanaceae > Nicotiana > Nicotiana knightiana. The sequence continues at coordinate 7,040 of ML382363.1, read as the reverse complement.
TTGTTCTTCTGTGAAAAACTATCTTGCTCCTTGTATCTGCACATTCATTGGTTTCCCTTCTTCACTATTTGCATTTATATTCATATTGTTAGCATATACCTTTCCTCCTGCAGGCTGATTCTTTCTCTTGCTCTTTAATTCATCTGGATATCCAATTATTTTGAAGCAATTCTCCTTAAGATGTCCCTTATACCCACAATGTTCACAAATGACTCCAGGCTTTCTTGCTCTAAAGTCCTGGACTTTCCCTGCTAACATGGTGAGTGGTTCTCTATGCGTATCAACAACACCTAAAGACCTCTGACTTTCCTCTTGAGTCACTATGGCATAGGCTTCATTAACAATCACAAAAGGCCTCTTAGCTAACACATTTCTCCTTATGTTATTATAACTTTCCTTTAGGCCCATAAGAAATTGCACCAAACGTTGAGATCTTAGGTTTTTCACTAAGGGTCGAGATTCTTCACAATCACACGAAGACAGTGGTACTAACACATCTAATTCATCCCACAAGTCTTTCATTTTTTAAAAATAGCTAGTGACAGAGGCAGTACCTTGCCTTAAGGCCGCGATAGTTGTCCAGAGGTGATAAATCCTCGTCAAATATGATCGATCAAATCTCTCCTGGAAATCATTCCACATGTTCCTTGCATTAGAGGCATAGACGATACTCGAAATCAATTCACTTGATACAATGCTCCCAATCCGTGACAACACGATCGCATTACATTTTTCCCATTGTACAACCAATTCTCCTATGTACATACTCTTCACATAAGTTCCGTCCAAAAACCCTAGCTTACTTTTCCCCCTGAATGCTAATTTCATCACTCTACTCCATAGAGCATAGTTTTATGACCCTGTAAGTTTGAGCGGTATTAGGACGAGTCCTGGAGCATCTGAGGATTGTAGAAACAATGGATGGTTGTGATCTAGAGATGCAACTTCGTTTCCCCCATGGCTGTCCGAAGTTCAACTTCGTCGGAGCTCCAATCTTCTGTGTTTTTCCGGAATCTCGATGAAATCATGATCACCGCTCTGATACCATCATAAAATTGATTGAATCTGCACAATAAAGCAACATGAAAGTGAATCTGAGTGAGAAAGCTATAGTGGAGATAGAGAGAAAGGAGATAAAGAAGAAGCTCTGTATTTTCTCTTAAGAGAAGAAATACACGTGAGGGTGGACCTTTTATAACATCCCACCTCTAACAGCCTTGACAACTTTTCCATTAAGGACAAAGCTTTCTAATTTTTACACATAGGTCTCTCAACTTAGTCTATGTACAATTAGTATGTATCTCAATACAAAATCATAAATTTGATCTAATAGAGTATTATTCACAGATGCACGGAGAAAAAGAAAACATAAATAAGTAAAAAGTGCATTCTTGAATATTCGTACAACAACAACAACAAACCCAGTGTAATCCCCATAAGAGGTTGTTTCTTATATATCCTCGAGAATAAACCAACACAATAGGGAAATTATATAAGAATCCAAAGCTTCAAATTAACGTAGTAGCATATGCTAGACTTAAAAAATCAATATAGCAACCTTGCGTCGAGGTGTAATATATATATATATATATATATATATATATATATATATATAGACACACACACACAAACAAACATACATACATACATACATATCGACATGGTTTTTGATGGAATTGGGTTTCTCCTAATGTTGCATAAAAAAATTTATTAATTTTAAAGACCATAATTTAGATTTCTCCTACAATAATAGTCTTGTTCAAGATAAGTAGAAGAACTAGGGATACTAAAACAGAAACAAAAAAAAACTGAATGTAATTCAAAATCAAAGCCAATTCAAAAATAATCTGCTTTATAAGAGAATACACATAGTTAACATATAACGAGCAATACTCAGTAATAAGAAAAAGCAACTCCTACACATTCATCAACAATCTTCTTAAAATCTGAGTGTAATTATAAATTTGTAGTACATGTAATTATAAAAAGAACCAATACCTGAAAAACTAAGAGAAATTTGGAATATAAAAAAGGTACCCAATTTCACAATAGTACTGCAAGATTAGAGCTTAACTTGAGAAGAAGAAGAATGAAACCCTAGGTTGTAGAGAGGAATACAAGGCCAGATGTTGTACAGAGTTCAACTGTTGAATTTCAATTATACCCTAGCTGTAAGGGATCGTATGTGTAATAAAAATAAAGAAAAATGGGTTCGGAAAATTATCAGTTGGGCAAAAAAACGGAAAAGTGACATGAGTGGGCTGATGTTGGGAAAAAGACATGGAAATGTTAGCGTTATTTTATTTATTTATTTTTAACGACTTGATTTATGAATTTTAAGGACCGAATATTTTCCCTTGACTAATGTTAAACTAAAAATTAATTTTAACGACCAGATAAAAATGTGATCGCTATTGATACATCTATACGACCAAATTATGTCCCTTCGTAAAAAAAATGGCTGTTAAAAGATAAAGTTAAAATAGTCAAAAACAACCCATTACCCCAAAATAGTGAGGTTCTTAGCCACTCATGATTAGGTTAAACAATTTCATAAGTGTTGAATAGTTGAAAATACTAAAAAAGATGAAGAAAAACTGAGAATCCTAGCTCCTGAGTGTTTCATGCTTGTGTTTTGCTCTCAAAGTGGCGTCTCCGCCTCAAAAATAAGTTTAGACTTATTTTTATACGAGTTGGAGGTATTTAAGGCCGAAATAACTTTGTGTTGCGCGAAATAGGAGACTTCCCGTCACTTAGCTCCTTGGGTAGCCTGGGGCGCTAGCCCTGGCACTGGAAAGTTTCTGCACATGTAAACTGCGCCCTAGGCAGCGTGGGGCGCTGCACTTTGCCCATTTTTCGTTTTGTTTCTTTTTTGTTTCAACTCATGCACTTTCGTCCCACATTTCCTCTAGGTGAACCGTACACCTAAAAGTACCACGAATTAGAATAAATTATTAAATTACACATTCAAATTCCACAAAGTATGAGAAAATGCGAGACGACATGCATATAAATACACATGCTTTAAGCCAAATATCAACACCCACACTTAAAATCTTGCTCTCCCTAGAGCAACGGAACTATCAATTACACCCACACAATGTACATATCAACTATGGATGAGCAATTCAATTTTTTTTCAACCACCACTCTACCTTTGACAATGGTCGATACCGGTAATCAAGCAACAATATATGAAATTCACGTTCTTCCCGTCTTAAACATGCCCAAGTATAAATATTTCAATGCAACCAATTTAAACAACCTACCCATAACCACCCTACCTCAAGAGCCGAATCGTTACCACTAAGCACCTCAACTCGCGGACTCACCCAACAAAAGACATTAATGATATTACCAATCTGTCATGAGAACATGTGCCCTCACCAACAAACAAGAGAGTGAATATAAAAATAGTCCATACATTAAAGTATAACTTTGAACATAAATTAAGGTCATCACACAATTGGGCAAAATTCTCTCTCTCACAAAGAAATTCATGTGTATCCCATTGTCATACCATAAGCATGGCCATAGTTTACATCTCTACTAATCTAAGCTAGCCAAGTCTATGATCAATTAGGACTTTATGAGATGTAATGTAGGCTAAGGGACGGGTAGGATATATTTAGGAATGGTGACTAACTCTCCTAAAAACTTTAATACATTACACTCAAGAATCAACCACATGTTATTCTCAACCAATTCACTCGCCACAAACCATACACAACTTACCCTTTTTTTTCAATAAACACTTTTATATCCCCACTAGAGGGATGTACGAAGATTAAGAGGTGTGCTTGTTTTTTTTCTCTTTCTTGTTTGATATCAACATTATTTGTATTTTTTTCCTTGCACTTTTCTTTTCTCTTTTTTTTTCTACACCCACTCTATACATTAAGGTTCATCGGCTAGTGGCCCTTTTCACAACATTAGTGCACCTTATGGGCTCTTCCATGGTAGTACTCAAAAGCTACTTCCCAATCAATCACCTTACTTCTTTTAGCGACTAAGTGCCTTCGGAGGTAAAGGTTCAACACGCCCAAGTTAAGAATAAAATAGTGATATGGCTTGTAATATGGGTGCCAATGAAAAGGTCTATAAGCTCAAAGGGGCTAGAAATGGGAAAATTTTATTTGTAAGTGGAAAGCACATCTATGATCAAGGAAAGAATTGCGTACGTCATCTCCTAGACTAGCACAACTTATTAATTTTACTTGGATTAACACACATGGCAAGTTCTAGAATACACAATATAGCACAAAATATCAAAAATCCTAACACACACATTGCACATGACTCAATCAAGACGGTTATGTTCAACTCTCAGGTCAAGCAAGCACACACAGTTGAGAAATTTAAGCAACAATGCACTAGGTGACCTACGAGTCACACAACAGAAAACAGGTATCACAGAGTAGGTTATCTAGTTTACTTAGGCATCACAATTCAGATCAAATATAATAGAAAGACAGAGTGCATGCCATGGCCTAATGTGCTAGCACCAAATATTCATAAGTATCTAGAGCAACTCACTTTTCATCCTATCCTACTCCTAAAAAGTTAAAAGCAAAATACCCAGTCCAGACTACACCCTTCAAAAAAAATGGCACCCAGAGAAAAATAGGGAGACTCCCTCAAGAAAGCTTTTCAAGCGAGCCATCATTAGGAAAAGTCCGAGCTTTTCTGTTTTTTTATTTTTCTATATTTTCATTTTTTCCCTTCAATAATTTCGACTACTACTCTAACTAGACTACGTCTAACAACAAGTTCTAATGGAAAAACTAACAAAAAAAGTTTAATACAATTACACTTCAAAAAGTAATTCCCCCACCCCACACTTATGTTATGCATAGTCTCTAATGCATATAAGAATTCAAAGTAAAAGTGAGGTGGAGAGAAGAAATCTCTACTACTCAGACCCATTCGGGTCATACTCGGAACCTTCATCCTCAGAACGCCCACCAGCCGAAGCTCCAAGCTCATCATCATTAGCTCCAAGGGGTACCAAAGCCATTGGCCCCGTGACATCAACACCTATATCATCCTCATCATCTGAGCCTTGTTGGTGTTTTCATCCTTCGATGGGTGAATAGGTATACCAGGAACAATCCTCATTATTTCCTTTGAAGCACTAGACAAATTATTGAGCAGCTGCATCCGCTCCTCATCTGTCACACTCATCCTGCTCATCATCAATATTAGGGAGCCATATAGATATCTGTTGAGATTTTATTCCCGCTCATTCTGCGCAGCCTGTCTCATCTTGGCCGTGGAATTCAACAAAGCAGTAATTTACATCATACCCTTTGGAGCATCCACCACTTCATCATAATTAGATTACTCAGGCACCCCGCGTGATATCATGTACTGTGTCGGCATGGTTACCAAAGAAGAACCTCTTTATCTTCTGCCTAATCCGTTTGCGCGCCATCTCCCCAACTTATACTCACCCAAATTGACTTGTTTTCTGTTCATCAGAAAGAAGATCGCACACACCTTGGCTCGAGTGCACCCTGTGTTGTGCTCCACTAGCATCAGTCTGGCCTGCACAAAGTTTTGCCACACCTTGGCAGTTTTGCTGAAGTCAAAGTGAAGCATCTCATTGTGAGTATAACCCTTTATCCTAGATCATTTAGCATTAGAATCTACACCACATATAGTGTGACAATATCAGTGTAGCTCGGGCACGTTACAAACTTTTGCAACCTCCTCGGGTTGGGCAACCAACTCCTAAGAACTTGCATAATTATTCCATATCCAACTGCATTTCCTTCCATCTGACCCACGACATGAACTTGTGCTCGTTCCAATTTGGATACAACTCCCTTACCATACTCAAGTTCTCATGTCCCGGGTACTCAATCAAGTTGTCCATCCTCATACTTTTCAACCGGTCTAGAACATTAGGGAAATTTCTCTCCAAAGTGGTCACATTGATCCCCATTTCAGACACATACCACCCATATGGATCGATCTTGTCATACCATTTGACATCATCCTCACAAACCAAATCGAATTGCGGTCGTGGTCACGAGGATGCCCTCCTTGACTCGTTAGCATATTGCTTCCATTTTGTTTTTCGAGACAACACCTCATCTTGCTTTCGCTTTTTAGGAGGGGGAGTAGTACTGTAGGACTTTACCGCTCCCTTTCCTTTTGTTAGAACCATCACGAGCCATTGCAACCTATAAAACAATCAACTTGTATGTGAGAATTAATCATGAAGCCCACCCTGAGGTTAAACTGAATGTTAAAGATGACCCACACTTAGACCCAAAGGCTTTGTGCAATAGACACACAATAATTGTTCAAATAGTGCACAAGTGTTGCACCACAAGGCAATGGATACTTTAGACTTCCCCATGCCACAAAATTATATTCCAAGTGTTATTCCATATACAAACAAGTAGTTAACTATGGCCATGACTTAATTGTAGTGCAAACAAGCAACACTTGATCCCCAATCACTACAACTAATACAATACACTAACTAATTCTAACAAAAGGATATAATATACATTATACATGATACATGGTATGGGTAGTGTGATTATGGCATGGTAGGGATTGAAAACAAGTTTCAGTTATGTAAATCACCCCAAACACCCCACACTTAGCCAAAACTTACGTACAAATACACTCGACTACTCAGACTTCATCGGTGCACTAAATAGTCATTCAAGCATTTTATCGAATACATGGTGGGCATAAAGTTTGTGCAACTCAATTAAATAATGGTGAAACATGGTTACCCTCAAAAATTTGAATGAAGTAGTGGGAATTTTAGTTTACTAGTCCGTATAAGTCATTTACAACCAAATTCAACAATCATTTTTTCTCTTTGATACCACCCACCATAACAACACAAATGCTAAAGAGAAAACTAGGCGAAACTTGGGAGTGGGGGTCGTTTAGGATGGGGGAGGGGGATTATAACTAACAAAATTAGAGAAAAGGGAGAAAGAGAGAACATACATGACTTGCTGAAGATGAAATCAGAAAAGAGCCATGGAGAACTAAGAGAGAGAAGGGGGAGG
>ML382360.1:38123-54715 GCA_005239525.1 Nicotiana knightiana | reverse complement strand
GACCCGGACCCGTGATTTGACGGTCCCGGAGGGTCCGTAGAAAAATATGGGACTTGGGCGTATACCCGGAATCGAATTCCGAGGTCCCAAGACCGAGAAATGAATTTTTACAGAAAATTATTTTCTGAAAAATATAATGGTTTTTGAAAATGAGAATTGATGTGAAACTTGTGTTATCAGGCCCGTATTATGGTTCCGGAGCCCGAAACAAGTTCAATAATGTTTATTTTGTGCTACCTGTGAATTTTGGTAAGAAACAAACTCAGTTTGAGGTGATTCAGACTAAAAATGGAAAAATTGAAGTTAATGAAGTTTTGAGAATTTTTATAGATTTTGAGGTTTAATTCGGTGTTTATGATGTTATTTCGGTGGTTTAATTACTCGAATAAGTCCGTAGAATATTTTTGAGGTTGTGTGTATAATTGTTTTGAGCCCCGAGGGCTCGGGTAAGTTTCGGGTCGGTGTCGGGGTGCAAAACATAGGAAAAATCTGGTGTTTTAGTGTTGTAGCTAGTGTCCAGGGAATTACCCTATGCGAACGCACAGGGTTATGTGTGGGATGGGGTTCGGGCTGGGTAGATTTAAATCAGTGCGAACGCAGTATCAGGGGTGCGATCGCAGAGCTTCAGGTAGGAGACCCTATGCGAACGCATTAACCCCATCACGAACGCTTGGTTAAGGAGGTCAGGGGGCTGGGGGTGCTAGGCTAGTGCGAACACACCTGATCAGGCGTGATCGCGGAGGGTATAATAGGGAACACTGTGCGAACACAGAGCATGTACTGTGAACGCATAAAGTAATTTTTGCCCAGTGATATACCCAAAACAGAACACTTACGGGATTTTCACCATATTTCACAACCCCCTTCTTCTGCAACCCTCTTAGGCGATTTTGGAGAACCTTTTCCACCATAGCTTCATAGGTAAGTGATCTTAACTTCATTTTCTTCCATTTTTATCAAACATTTATTGGATTCTAGGCCTAAACTCATGGAATTAAAGGTAGAAAATTAGGTTTTTGGGTAGAGTTAGGGCTTTTTGGATTTTTGGGAATTTGACCTCATTTTGGGGTCGGATTTCAAAACAAATTGTATATTCGGGCTCGTGGGGGAATGAGTGATCGGATTTTGATCCGAACCTCGTGTTTCGACCAAGCAGGCCCGGGGTCGAATTTTGGAACTTTTGAAAGAATGTTGGAAAATCTATATTTAAGCATTGGAATTGAATTGTTTAACATTTATTGATATTATTGAGTCGATTATCTATAAATACGATTGTTTTGGAGTCGGGATCAAAAGGAAAAGCTGTGCTAGAGGCTTGATTTGTATTCTTGGAGCCGAGGTAAGTGTTTGGCCTAATCTTAGCTTGAGGGAATATGTATTGAGTCATATGTGCTATGTTTTATTATCATGTTCAATGTATATGTGAGGTGACGGGTACCTATACCTTGTTGTCAAGCATGCCCGTGAGTCACAACATATAGTATGTGTTTTTCTTCGATATCCACTGTGTTATGAAGTAGATTTCATTTTGGAGATTATTCAATTGTTGGAAATACTTGGTTGTGAACACTGTTGATTAGTTGTTTGGTTGAGAATTATTTGGTTATGTTGTACGTTCATTGAGATTGGTTATAATTGTGTCCTTTGCTATGACGATGATATTTTTGTTATTGTTCCCTTGCCGGGATGTTGTAAAATTATAGTATGTATTGTGGTTTTCCTTGCCAAATTGTGTTCTGGTTATTGTTTGGGTGAGGAAGAGTGTAAAGCACGAAGGGTGATGCCGTGCCATGATTTTATATTTAAAAGCACGAAGGTTAATGCCGTGCCGATGTTGTGATTTTAAAAGCACGAAAGGTGATGCCATGCCATGATATTAGAGATAATGCACGAAGGATAATGCCGTGCCATGACATTCTGAGGTAAAAGCACGAAGGGTGATGTCATGCACTTGTTTTGGTGAGAATGAGAGTAAAGCACGAAGGGTGATGTCGTGCACTTGTTTTGGTGAGTGTGAGTGTAAAGCAAGAAGGGTGATGTCATGCACTTGTTTGTTCCCTGTTGTTATTTTGATACTAGTCGGTTTTCATGTTTTTTTACTCAATAAGTGTTCTTCCCTTCTGTACCCTAGCATGTTCTCCCTGTATTTGTACTTAACTGTTTACTTCCTGCCGTTATTTGTATTATATATTATTGAATTGCACAAGTGTTTATTATTTGTCGAGTCCTAGCCTCGTCACTACTTCGCCGAGGTTAGGCTCGGCACTTACTCAATACATGGGGTCGGTTGTACTGATGCTACACCTGCACTTCTTTATGTTTTGCAGATTACGGTACCGGACCCGGTGGACAGTGATCGAGGGAGTATCCTTCAGTCCACGGCGACACTGAGGTAGTCCTGCAGGCATCTGCAGGCCTTGGCATTACCTCTTATCCTTTTTCTTATTTTTGTCTTATCCTGTAATTCCAAGACAGTTGTAATCACTTATTTTAGACCATTGTATTTAGAAAAATCTTAGACTGTTCGTGAGATTGTGATACCAATTTCTGGGGTGTAATTGAGGAACGTTTTATGAGATTCATCGTTAAAGTTCTTGAATTTAGTATTCTTCCGCATTCTTTAATCATACTTGTTCTAGATATTATTGTTATTTCAATTATAAACAGGTAAACTTAACCAAAACCTTGGCTTGTCTAGCGGATTCAATGTTAGACGCCATCACTGCCTGAAGGTGGGATTTTGGATCGTGACAAGTTGTTATCAGAGTACTAGGTTGCCTAGGTCTCACAATTCATAGACAAACTTGTAGAGTCTGAGGGATTGGTTCGGAGACGTCTGTACTTATCCCCCAGAGGCTGCAAAGTTAGGAATAACTTCACATTTCTTCTTCTCTATCATGCGGTTTGACTTCTAAATGCTAACTGATTTTCTATTCTATTCTCTCGCAGATGGCGAGAACGCATGCTTCTTTATCTACCGATCAGCAGCCTGATCCTCCTGTTGCAGCTCCTATGATGGGCTGAGGACGAGGCTGAGGCTGAGCCAGGGCTCAGCGCAGAGCAGCAAAACCAGTAGAGGACCCACAGGTAGACTTTTCCGGTGAGATTCCTGCTTAGGCAGTTCCAGTTGGACCAGCTCAGGTCCTAGAGAGGTTCATTGCCACCCTGGTTCTTCAGAACACTCTGGTCTGTTTAGTGGGACTTATGGAGAGCGTGGATCATCCGGTCTTCTTCCTACTGCACCAGCCGTCTCTCAGGCTGGGGGAGGTACCCAGACTCCTGCTACCCGCACACCAGAGCAGCTAGCTCCTCAGTTCCAGACTCCAGCACCTCAGGCAGCTGGAGCAGCTCAGCCGGGTTTTGTGGCACAGACAGTTGAGGGGGAAGCCATGTCTGCCGATGTTTTGAGGAGGTTGGACCGGTTCACCATGCTATTTTATACTACATTTAGTGGTGCACCATCAGAGGATCCTCAGGATTTCTTGGACAGTTGGTATGAGGTTCTTCGGAACATGGGCATTGTGGAGTCCAATGGAGTTGATTTTGCTACATTCCGTCTTTCTGGTACCGCCAAGACTTGGTGGAGGGATTTCTGTTTGACCAGACCAGCTGGGTCTTCTCCCTTGACCTGTGCTCAGTTCTCCGAGTTATTCTTGGAGAAGTTTCTACCAGTTACTCAGAGAGAGGGTCTTCGAAGGCAGTTTGAGCACCTCCAGCAGGGATCTATGACTGTTACACAATATGAGACCAGGTTCATTAGTTTGGCCCGACATGCTATTATGATACTCCCCACTGATCGTGATAGGGTGAGAAGGTTTATTGAGGGTGTAGATCAGCCTATTAGACTCCAGATGGCCAAAGAGACAGGTACTGATATTTCATTCTAGGAGGCGGCCAATGTGGCCAGGCGTATTGAGATGATCTTATTGCAGGGCAGTGGTCAGGGGTTTGACAAGAGACCTCGCCGTTCTGATCGATCCAGTGGTGCCTCATCTGGAGGCAGAGATTCCTTTAGCAGAGGTCATCCTCCTAGGCCATTCTAGTGAGCGCTTCAGGTATCCCGCAGTGCACCATCAACTCCTATCAGTGCACCGTTGCTTCAGAGCTTCCAGGGTGGTTATTCTGGGTCGACAGGGACAGTTCCAGGGCCAGAAGCCTCAGCAGCAGAGGGATTATTGCTCTTGTGGTGATCCAGGGCACATTGCTAGGTATTGCCCCGAGCTTCTGGTAGTTCTCAGCATCCGATTTCTCGTGCTATGATTTCCGCACCAGGTGCACCCCCACCCCCTCAGCCAGCTAGGGGTGGAGGTCGAGGTTCCAGAGGTGGAGGTCAGACTCATAGAGGTGGAGGACAGGCCACGAGAGGTAGTCAGCCCGCAGTAGGTCGACCCAGAGATGTTCAGGTTGGAGGGGCTCTGCCCTGGTGCTATGCTATTCCTGCCAAGACTGAGGCTGAGGCCTCCGATGCAATTATTACAGGTATAGTTTCCGTTTGCAGCAGAGATGCTTCGGTTTTATTTGATCCGGGTTCTGCATTCTCCTATGTGTCTTCATATTTTTCCCCTTATCCGAGCATGCCCCGTGATTCCCTGAGTACTTCTGTATATGTGTCTACCTTGGTGGGTGATTCTATTCTGGTAGATCAAGTGTACCGTTCATGCTTAGTAGTTATTGGTGGTCTGGAGACTCAGGTAGATCTTTTGCTTCTTGATATGGTTGACTTCGATGTTATTTTGGGGATGGGTTGGTTATCTCCCTACCATGCTATTATGGACTGTCATGCCAAGACAGTGACCTTAGCCTTTCCAGGAGTACCCCATTTGGGGTGGAGAGGGACTCCTAGCCATTCTTCCGGTAGAGTTATTTCATATATGAAGGCTCAGCGTATGGTCGATAAGGGTTGCTTGGCCTATTTGGCCTATGTTCACGATTCTAGTGCTGAGGTTCCTTCTATGGAGTTTGTGCCCGTGGTTTGTGAGTTTCCATAGGTATTCCTTGTTGACTTGCCGGGTATGCCACCTGACAGGGATATTGACTTTTGCATTGAGTTGGATCTGGGCACTCAGCCCATTTCTACCCCGCCGTATCGTATGGCCCCGCCAGAGTTGAAGGAGTTGAAGGATCAGTTGCAGGATTTGTTGGATAAAGGCTTTATTAGGCCCAGTGTTTCTCCATGGGGTGCCCCAGTGTTGTTTGTTTAGAAGAAAAATGGCTCGATGAGGATGTGTATTGACTACCGACAGTTGAACAAGGTTATTATTAAGAATAAGTATCCTTTTCCAAGGATTTGATGATTTATTAGACCAGCTTCAGGGTGCTACAGTGTTTTCCAAGATTGACTTGAGATCTGGTTACCATCAATTGAGGATTAGGGCGTCTAATGTCCCTAAGACAGCTTTTCGCACTCGGTATGGACATTATGAGTTCTTGGTGATGTCATTTGGGTTGACTAATGCCCCCTTACTTTTATGGAGTTGATGAACCGAGTGTTCATGCCCTATTTGGACTCATTTGTGATTGTTTTCATTGATGATATTTTGATTTACTCCCGTAGCCGTGTGGTGCATGAACAACACCTTTGAGTCGTCCTCCATACTCTGAAGGATAGTCAGTTATATGCCAAATTTTCCAAGTTTGAGTTATGGGTGGGTTCGATCGCATTTCTAGGCCATGTGGTATCATCACAGGGTCAGGTGGATCCCAAGAAGATTTAGCAGTCAGAGATTTGCCTAGGCCCACTTCAGCTACAAAGATTCAGAGTTTCCTGGGCTTATCAGGTTATTATCGCCGGTTTGTGGAGGGATTTTCATCCATTGCAGCCCCGATGACCCAATTGGATCAGAAAGGTGCCCAGTTCAGGTTGTCGGAGGAGTGTGAGGCGAGCTTTCAGAAGCTCAAAGAATCCTTGACCACGTCATCGGTGTTAGTTTTGCCCATAGGTTCAGAGCCATATACCGTGTATTGTGATGCTTCACGGGTGGGACTTGGTGTAGTGTTGATGCAGGATGACAAGGTTATAGCCAATGCTTCTCGTCAGTTCAAGGTTCATGAGAAGATCTATCCAGTTCATGATTTAGAGTTAGCAGCTATTGTTCATGCGTTGAAGATTTGGAGGCATTATCTGTATGGGGTGCCATGTGAGGTGTTCACGGATCATAAGAGTTTGCAGTATCTGTTCAAGCAGAAAGAGTTGAACATGAGGCAGAGGAGATGGTTAGAGCTGCTGAAGGATTATGACATTACCATCTTATATCATCGGGGGAAGGCCAATGTGGTGGCCGATGCCTTGAGCCGGAAGTCAGCCAATATGGTTAGTCTTGCTTATTTATCAGTTGGAGAGCGACCGCTTGCTTTAGATGTTCAGGCTTTGGCCAACCGGTTCATGATATTGGAGGTTTCTGAGACGGGCAGTGTTTTGGCCCATACTGTGGCCCGTTCTTCATTATATGATCGTATTCGGTCCAGGCAATATGATGATCGCCATTTATGTGTTCTTAGAGATACGGTCCGGCACGGAGGTGCCAAACAGGTCACAGTTGATGATGAGGGAGTTTTGAGGATGTAGGGTCGTATTTGTGTACCCGATGTTGATGGCATTCATGAGTTGATATTGTATGAGGCCCATAGTTCCCGGTATTCCATTCATCCGAGCGCCGCAAAGATGTACCAGGATTTGCGGCAACATTATTGGTGGCGGAGGATAAAGAAGGATATTGTAGCATATGTAGCTAGGTGCTTGAACTGTCAGCAGGTTAAGTACGAGCACCAGAGACCCGGTGGTTTGATGCAACAGATTGAGCTTCCCGAGTGGAAGTGGGAGCGTGTCACCATGGATTTTGTAGTTGGACTCCCACGGACTCAGAGGATGTTTGATGCAGAGTGGGTCATTATGGATAGGCTGACCAAGTCAGCACACTTCATTCCAGTATCAGTTTCGTATTCTTCAGAGAAGTTGGCAAAAATCTACATCAGGGAGATTGTTTGCCTGCATGGTGTGCCTGTGTCCATTATTTCTGACCGAGGTACCCAGTTTACGTCCCATTTCTGGAGAGTATTTCAGTGTGAGCTGGGCACACGAGTTGAATTGAGCATAACATTTCATCCTCAGACGGATGGACAGTCCGAGCGTACTATTCAGATTTTGGAGTATATGTTGCGAGCATGTGTCATTGATTTTGGAGGTTCATGGGATAAGTTCTTGCCTTTAGATGAGTTTGCCTAAAACAACAGCTATCAGTCGAGCATTAAGATGGCTCCGTATGAGGCGTTGTATGGTAGCAGTGTCGGTCTCCAGTGGGTGGTTCGAGCCGTGAGAGGCTAGATTATTGGGTTCAGCGTTAGTCCAGGATGCCTTGGATAAAGTGAAGATTAGTCAGGATAGACATCGTACAACTCAGTCAAGGCAGAAGAGTTATGCGGACCGCAAAGTTCGTGATTTGGCATTTATGATTGGAGATCGGGTATTTCTTCGGGTGTCGCCCATGAAGGGCGTGATGAGGTTCGTAAAGAAGGGCAAGTTGAGCCCTAGGTTCATTGGTCCATTTGAGATCCTGGACAAGGTGGGAGAGGTGGCCTACAAACTTGCTTTGCCACCTAGTCTATCATCCGTACACCCGGTGTTTCATGTATCTATGCTTCAGAGGTATATTGTCGATCCCTCTCATGTACTTGATTTCAGGGGCTTCACTTGGACAAGGATTTGACTTATGAGGAGCAGCCGGTAGCCATATTAGCTCGGCAGGTTCATCAGCTAAGATCAAAGAGTTATACTTCGGTTCATGTTCCGTGGAGAGGTCAGCCTATTGGGGCAGCTACCTGGGAGTCCGAGTCCGAGTCCGATATGCGGAGCGATATCCCCATCTTTTCCCCGATTCAAGTACCTTTCTATGTCCGTTCGAGGACGAACGAAATTTTTAGAGGTGGAGATTGTGATGACCCAAAAGGTCATCTCGTGTAATTTTAGCTAAATCTGTGTTCTGAGGCCGTGAAAATCTCTTTATATCTCACCTCGATTTGCGTGTGTAGCCCGGGCGTATAGCCGGGAAGCCGTTATGTGAAAATTGATAAAAATTATATTTTTGTGTTGAAATTTGAATAAAGTTGACTTTAATCAACATTTTTGTAAACGTACCCGGACCCGGACCCGTGATTAGACGGTCCCGGAGGGTCCGTAAGAAAATATGGGACTTGGGCGTATGCCAGGAATCGAATTTCGAGGTCCCAAGTCCGAGAAATGAATTTTTAAAGAAAATTATTTTCTGATAAATATAAAGGTTTTTGAAAAATGAGAATTGATGTGAAACTTGTGTTATCGGGCCCGTATTATGGTTCCGGAGCCCGAAACAGGTTCAATATGTTTATTTTGTGCTACCTGTGAAATTTGGTAAGAAACGGACTCAGTTTGAGGTGATTCAGACTAAGAATGGAAAATTTGAAGTTAATGAAGTTTTGAGAATTTTTATAGATTTTTAGGTTTAATTCGATGTTTATGATGTTATTTCGGCAGTTTAATTACTCGAATAACTCCGTAGGATGTTTTTGAGGTTGTGTGTATAATTGGTTTTGAACACCGAGGGCTCGAGTGAGTTTCGGGTAGGTGTCGGGCTGCTAAACATAGGAAAAATCGGGTGTTTTAGTGCTGTAGCTCGTGTCCAGAGAATCACCCTGTGCGAATGCACAGGGTTATGGGTGGGATGGGGCTGGGTAGATTTTAAGTCAGTGCGAACGCAACATCAGGGGTGCGATCGCAGAGCTTCAGGTAGGAGACCCTATGTGAACGCATTAACCCCATCGCGAACGCACAGGGTTAAGGAGGTCAGGGGGCTAGGCGTGCTAGGCTAGTGCGAATGCACCTGATCAGGCGCGATCGCGAAGGGTATAATAGGGAACACTGTGCGAACGCGGAGCATGTACTGCGAATATACCGAGTAATTTTTGCCCAGTGATTTTTAATACCCAAAATAGAACACTTACGGGATTTTCACCATATTTCACAACCCCCTTCTTCCCCAACCCTCTTAGGCGATTTTGGAGAACCTTTTCCCCTATAGCTTCATAGGTAACTGATCTTAACTTCATTTTCTTCCATTTTCATCAACATTTATTAGATTCTAGGCCTAAAATCATGGAATTAAAGGTAGAAAATTGGGTTTTTGGGTAGAGTTAGGGTTTTTTGGATTTTTGGGAATTTGACCTCATTTTGTGGTCGGATTTCGAAATAAATTGTATATTCGGGATCGTGGGGGAATGGGTGAACGGATTTTGGTCCGCACCTCGTGTTTCAACCAAGCAGGCCCGGGGTCGAATTTTGGAATTTTTGGAAGAATGTTGGGAAATCTATATTTAAGCATTGGAATTGAATTGTTTAGCATTTATTGATATTATTGAGTCAATTATTTATAGATATGATTGTTTGGAGTCGGGATCAAAAGGAAAAGCGGTGCTAGAGGCTTCATTTGTATTCTTGGAGCCGAGGTAAGTGTTTGGCCTAATCTTAGCTTGAGGGAATAGCTGTTGAGTCATATGTGCTATGTGTTATTATCATGTTCAATGTATAGGTGAGGTGACGGGTACCTATACCTTGTTGTCAAGCATGCCCGTGAGTTACAACATATAGTATATGTGTTTTTCTTCGATATCCACTGTGTTATAAAGTAGATTTCATTTTGGAGATTATTCAATGGAAATAATTGGTTGTGAACACTGTTGATTAGTTGTTTGGTTATGGTGTACGTTCATTGAGATTGGTTATAGCTGTGTCCTTTGCTGTGACGGTGATATTCTTGTTATTGTTCCCTTGCCGGGATGTTGTAAAATTATAGTCTGCATTGTGGTTCTTCCTTGCCAAATTGTGTTCTGGTTATTGTTTGGGTGAGGAAGAGTGTAAAGCACGAAGGGTGATGTCGTGCCGTGATTTTACATTTGAAAGCACGAAGGTTAATGCCGTGCCGATGTTGTGATTTTAAAAGCACGAAGGGTGATGTCGTGCCGTGATTTTACATTTGAAAGCACGAAGGTTAATGCCGTGCCGATGTTGTGATTTTAAAAGCACGAAGGGTGATGCCGTGCCATGATATGAGAAATAATGCACGAAGAATAATGCCGTGCCATGACATTGTGAGGTAAAAGCACGAAGGGTGATGTCGTGCACTTGTTTTGGTGAGAATAAGAGTAAAGCACGAAGGGTGATGTCGTGCAGTTGTTTTGGTGAGAACGAGAGTAAAGCACGAAGGGTGATGCCGTGCACTTGTTTGTTCCCTGTTGTTATTTTGATACTAGCCGGTTGTCATCTTCTGTTAGTCAATAAGTGTTCTCCCCTTCTATACCCTAGCACGTTATCCCCATATTTGTACTTAACTGTTTACATCCTGCCGTTATTTCTATTATGTATTATTGAATTGCACAAGTGTTAATTATTTGTCGTGTCCTAGCCTCGTCACTACTTCACTGAGTTTAGACTCGGCACTTGTTCAGTACATGGGGTTGGTTGTACTGATGCTACACCTGCACTTCTTTATGTTGTGCAGATTACAGTACCGGACCTGGTGGACAGTGATCAAGGGAGTATCCTTCAGTCCATGGCGACACTGAGGTAGTCCTGCAGGCGTCCTCAAGCCTTGGCGTCACCTCTTATCCTTTTTCTCATTTTCTGTCTTATCCTATAATTTCAAGACAGTTGTAATCACTTATTTCAGACCATTGTATTTAGAAAAATCTTAGACTGTTCGTAAGATTGTGATACCGATTTCTGGGGTGTAATTGAGGAAGTTTTTATGAGATTCATCATTAAAGTTCTTGAATTAGTAGTCTTCTGCATTCTTTAATCATACTTGTTCTAGATATTATTGTTATTTCAATTTTAAACAGGTAAACTTAACCAAAACGTTGGCTTGTCTAGCGGGTTCAATTTTAGACGCCACCACGACCTGAAGGTAGGATTTCGGGTCGTGAGAGTAGCCCATTCAATAACGAGGCTTTTTAATCGGCTCAAGTAAGCTCTTGGATATTAGGCTTGGTTGGGATTGGATTGGGCCGACCCATGGGCCAAATAAAAAATATTTAATTATAAATAAAACAAGTAAAAGAATATAGAAAAATAAATACAGGAAGAGTAGTCCAAACTCAAACTGGTAATATATTTTCTATGTAAATTTATATTATTAGTTATTAAGTTTTATTTATTTATTAATGTCTAACTAATTAACATTACCTATAATCATAGATTTAGAAAAAAATAAGATGTTATAACATCTTTGTCACAAGAGAACTCAAATGAACTTGATGAAGATGCATGTCTGTTGCATAAAGAATATGTTTTCGTAATTATTATTAGGGGGGAGGGGGAATCACATTGAAGGCAATATAGTACATAGTTTTTATAGGATAAGCAATGAATTATTGCCTTAAAAATATTTACCAGAAAAAATATATTGGGATTAAGACCTTAGAAAAAGAAAAAAAAAATAGTATAGTATGTATTTACTCCTCTTCGCGAGCATATCATTTGAGATGTGGATAGATTTACTCCCCTTTTTAAGATTTTATCTTAGAATTTGTGAGCAAATTCACCCCTATCTAGCACACTATCTTTTTAATATTTACAACCAATAAAGATTTTGGTCACTTGAACGGTTTATTCATATATGACTACAATATATTATCTTGGTATGTAAAATATTCTTCTTCTCAACCTTATAATTATATCCTCTATGATTTTTATAGGTAGATCGATATTTTTTATGTTTTAATACAAACTCCTAAATTCAACCTGATCAACCTAGACCTCCCCTGGCCTGAGATGTGGCTGGGGCTATTGGAAGTAGCCCAGCCTGAGTCAGAGTGCTGAACATGCTCATGAACTGAGCCCAAGTCTCCTAGAGGGCTGGAGCAGCAATAGGGACCTCCTGTGCCAGCCCTCCAGCCGGAGCTACTAGGGGCTCCGCTGTCGCTGCTCTCGTAGGTGCTCGGGTTGCACGGTGTTCTCGTCCTCTACCCTGCCCCTGCCTCTGGTGGATCTGACTGGGGGCTCGGGTGCCTGATCATCAGTCATCCCGGTACGGGTCCTCACCGTATGTGAAAAAGAATAGAATAGAGAGTTAGAATTTTTGATGTCAATAACTCGCACAACAAGGAAACCAAAGAATATGATTGTTCTTAACAGTTACATAGTCTCCCGAAGATAGACATGGACGTCTCTGTACCGATCCGCGAGACTGATAAACCGGCTTATGACTTGTGACTCCTATGAACCTAGACGCTCTGATACCAACTTGTCACGACCCACTTTAAGGTATCGTGACGACACCTAGTCTCTACGACTAGGTAAGACTAATTAGCGAATAAAACTTAATTAAAAATACAATAAATAAAGAAATAAAAGACATGGAGTCTGAATAGTCATAACGATGCTGCTCGGCTCGTGCAAAATATAACTCCCAAAGACTCGGATTGTCACAATATAATCACAAGATTCTATACTACTGTAGCTCTAAACAAAACTGGAAAGTACATAGGAAAAAACTCTATAAGATAGGATAGAAGGTGACTCGGAGGATTCTGCGGACACGGCAGAAATACCTTGCGGTCTCCTAGTAACAGCTGCAACAACTAGCCACGCAATTGATAACTTGTACCTGGATCAGCACACGAAAAATATGTGCAGGAAAGGGCATGAGTACACCACATTTGGTACATAGTAAGTGCCAAGTCTAACCCCAACCAAGTAGTGACGAGGTCGGGTTAAGGATCTATTGGATTTGTATATAAATCAATTTTAAAAAGTACAAAAGATAAGTAATGTCTACAGTAAGAAGTTTAAGAAAATAATCTAAATTTTTACAGTAAAGAGGGTCCTCGGCTCAACACAATGTATCACAAGGTGGCATCTCCCGAGATACCGTCCCGTAGCTCCAAATGATTATGCAGTACGGTGATCTCCCGGAATACGTCCCTAGTCCAAAAATAAATATGCAGTACAAGGCGATCTCCCGAAATACGTCTGTAGTCCCAAAATAGATATACAGTACATGGGGATCTCCCGGAATACGTCCGTAGTCCCAAAATAAATATGCAGTACAAGGGGATCTCCCGAAATACGTCCATAGTCCCAAAATAAATATGCAGTACAGGGGGATCTTCCGGAATATGTCTGTTGTCCCAATTTAAATATGTGATGCAGGATGAATGCCAGGGATAACATCAATTTACACAATTCATCTAATCACAAATAAGGAACATGGTAACCTAACTAAGCATGGCGCACAGAGCATCAAGTAGACAATTAGACACGTAGGCATACCTTTCTAATCTAAGGTAAGCAGTTTAACAATTAGTCGAGCCTTCAAACCGCATCACATAACACCAAGAACACGAATTAAACATGAATTCAAGCCTAAGAACTTAGCATTTTTCCAAAATCCACAAACGATGCCGAACCACGTCAAAACTAGTCTGAATGACCTCAAATTTGACACACAGGTCACACATGACACTATGAACCTACAACCATTTTCAGAATTCCATTTCGAGCCCTATATAAAAATTTCACCTATCGGCCGAAATCGCCGAAAATCTAACTTTCGCCAATTCAAGGCTAAATCTACCACAAACCTCAAAAACACATTCCGGACGCGCTCCTAACCCCAAAAACACTGAACGGAGCTAACGAATGCGAGGGTTTCCATTCCGGATCCGTCTTCACACAATTTTGACTATGGTCCAATTTCTAAGGCTTATACTCATAATTAGGGACTATGTGTCCCAAAACTCTCTGAATTCCCTAATGAACCACCCCAGCAAGTCCTAATAACAGAAACAAACGTGGGGAAAGAAATTATTAGGGGTTCAGGGCTCAACTCTCAAAACAACCGGCCGAGTTGTTACATTCTCCCCCTCTTAAAATAATCGTTCATCCTCGAACGAGTATAAAGACATACCTGAAGCTGAGAAAAGATGAGGGTAGTGGCTGCGCATATCCTGCTCGGTCTCCCAAGTCACCTCCTCGACCGGCTGACCACTTCAGTGAACCTTTACCAATGCAATATTCTTCGACCTGAGCTTTCTGACCTGCCTATCCAAGATGACTACTGGCTCCTCAACATAAGATAGATCCTTGTCCAATTGGACTGAGCTGAAATCTAATACATGAGTTGGATCCCCGTGATTCTTCCGGAGCATAGAAATGTGGAATACCGGATGAACTCCTGCTAGGTTGGGAGGCAAGGCAAGCTCATAAGCAACCTCCCCAACACGCCGCAATATCTCAAAAGGACCAATGCAACTCAGACTTAGCTTAACGTTCTTCCCGAACCTCATGACGCCCTTCATAGGCGATACCCGAAGAAACACTCGATCACCAGTCATAAATATCAAATCACGAACCTTCCGGTCCGCGCAACTCTTCTTCCTGGACTGGGCTATGCGATGTCTCTCCTGAATCACCTTCACCTTATCTAGGGCATCCTGGACCAAATATATACCCAACAATCGGGCCTCGCCTGGCTCAAACCATCCTACTAGGGACCGACACCGCCTACCGTACCAAGCCTCATACGGTGTCATCTGAATGCTGGACTGGTAGCTGTTATTATAAGAAAACTCTGCAAGTGGCAAGTATTGGTCCCATGGCACTCCTAACTCCATCACACAGGCACGAAGCATATCCTCAAGAATATGAATCGTGCGCTAAGACTGCCCGTCCGTCTGAGGATGAAAGGATGTGCTCAACTCCACCCTGGTACCCAACTCCTACTGAAAGGCTCTCCAGAACCGTGATATGAACTGTGTACCTTTGTCTGAAATGATAGATACTGGAATACCGTGAAGGCGGACAATCTCCCTGATATAAATCTCAGCCAACCTCTTTGAGGAGTAAGTAGTCAACACTGGAATGAATTAGGCCGACTTGGTCAGCCGATCCACGATCACCCAAATAGCATCGAACTTTCTCAAAGTCCGAGGAAGTCCAACCACAAAGTCCATGGTGATCCACTCCCAGTTCCACTATGGGAGCTCAATCTGCTGAAGTAATTCTCCTGGTCTCTGATGTTCATATTTGACTTGCTTTATAGTTGAGAAACTTGGCCACAATCCAACGATATCCTTTTTCATCCTTCTCCACCAATAGTGTTGTCTCAAGTCCTGGTACATCTTCGCGGCACCCGGATGAATGGAGTACCGCGAGCTATGGGCCTCCTCAAGAATCAGCTCCCGAATCCCATCCACATTGGGCACACAAATCCGACCCATCATCCTCATCACGCCATCATCACCTGTAGTCACATCCCTAGCATCACCCAGCCGGACCCTATCCTGAAGAACCAGAAGGTGGGGATCATCATACTTACGCTCTCTGATGCGGTCATAAAGAGAAGACTGAGCAACCATGCAAGCTAATACCCGACAAGGCTTTGAAAGATCCAATCTCACGAACTGACTGGATAAGGCTTGCACATCCAAGGCTAAAGGCCTCTCAACTGTCGGAAGATATGCCAAATGCCCAAGCTCTCCGCCCGGAGACTCAAGGCGTCGGCCACCACATTGGCCTTCCCCGGGTGGTATAATATAGTGATGTCATAGCCTTGATTAGCTCCAACCACCTACGTTGTCGCAGATTAAGTTCCTTGTTCCTGAACAAGTGCTGACGACTCCGATGAGCAGTGATGATTTCACTGGGAACACCGTACAAATACTGATGCCATATCTTTAGGGCGTGAACAATAGCTGCCAACTCGAGATCATGAACCATATAGTTTTTCTCATGTACCTTCAACTGTCTGAATCCATAGGCAATCACCCTACCGTCTTGCATCAATACCACTCCAAGGCTAATCCTAGAGGCATCACAATAGACTGTATAAGACCCTGAACCTGTAGGCAATACCAACACTGGGGATGTATTCAGGGCTGTCTTGAGCTTCTGAAAGCTCTCCTCACACTCCTTAGTCCACCTGAACGGAGCACCCTTCTGGGTCAGTCTGGTCATAGGTGCTGCAATGAATGAAAATCCCTCTACAAAGCAGCGATAGTACCCTGCCAAACCAAGGAAACTACGGATCTCAGTAGCTGATGACGGTCTAGGCCAAATCTGCACCGGCTCCACCTTCTTCGGATCTACCTTAATCCCATCACACGACACTACGTGGCCCAAAAATGCCACTGAATCAAGCCAGAACTCACACTTAGAAAACTTTGCATATAATCTCTTCTCCCTCAAGTCTGAGCATGATCCTCAAGTGTTGCTCATGATCTTCCTAGATCGGGAATAGACCCCACACTTAAACTTTTGCTCGTCCTCGAGCAAGCACACTACACTCATGTACACAACTTTTTAAGCAAATCTCTTAACATGTTATACCAAGAATATTTAAAACATTTCAAGCATAGAGGTGTGACATCCTCGCCTCAATAGTCGACTCACATATACCATGCTTTATTCACAATCCACTCACTACTCTAACTTAGAGGTCGACAACATTACCTTTCCTTTCGTGAATCATGTGCCCTCACCATATCCAAGAGTTAGTTCCACACACAATGAAATTTAAAAACATAGGAACTTAAGATAGAAAGAATTCACTCACTCTCAGAAATAA